>JBBGZY010001964.1:2220000-2397604 GCA_037952925.1 Lithobates clamitans
GACAAACATATGGCTTCTCACCTGTGTGAGACTTCTGATGTTTTTCCAGGGCATGTTTATGAAAAAAACATTTCCCGCACTCGGGACAGGAATGCGGCTTCTCACCCGTGTGCAATCTCTGATGTGTACACAGATTGGACTTCTCCAAAAAACATTTTCCGCAATCGGGACAGGAATACGGTTTCTCACCCGTGTGCGATTTCTGGTGTCTGCAAAGTTTGGACTTATCCGAGAAAGATTTCCCGCACTCAGGACAGGGATGCGGCTTCACTCCCATGTGAGACATTTGATGTGCGACCAGTTTTGCATTACGTACAAAACATTTCCCGCACTCAAGGCAGGCAAATGGCTTTTCCCCTGTGTGAGACCTCTGATGTCTGTAAAGATGGGATGACTCTGAAAAACATCTCCCGCACTCAAGGCAGGAATACGGCTTCTCCCCAGTGTGAGACCTTCGATGTTTAGTGAGATCCGCTTTATGTAGAAAACGTTTCCCGCACTCAGGGCAGGAATGTGGCTTCTCACCTGTATGAGATTTTTTATGCACATAAAGACCAGATTGAAAACGGAAAGACTTTCCGCACTCAGGACAGGGAAACCTCTTATCTGTTGGAAGGACGGCGCCGACCCTCACAGTCTGAGGTTCCTCAGGATAAGAGGAATACGATGGTCCGGCACCGTCCCGCAAAGTCTGAGGTTCCTCAGGATAAGAGGAATACGATGGTCCGGCACCGTCCCGCACAGTCTGAGGTTCCTCAGGATAAGAGGAATACGATGGTCCATCTACACTGTGTGGTGCCGGATGGACATTTGAGGTAGTCGGGTTTTCTCCTGGACTATACTGTGTGATGTCCTCATCTTCTACTTTACAGTCTGGAGACAAAGTGAGACAATCCTCTGAGGTTTTCTTCATCTCCCGTCCATCTACTAAAATAGAAATACAAAGATTATTACTAGACATGAGCTGATTGGTTCCCCTAACCAACCAAGATGAAGACCAGGCTGATCCTGAAGAACAGTTGGAATGCTTATGATGATCCTTCAGCCTTGGATTTTTTGTAGGCCTTCTCCTTTGCATTTTTACGTTGGAGTTAAACCACCCAGGGCTTTTGTTCGCTCTTTTAAATTTATTTCTCATTTGGATACATTGGCTAATGCCCTTATTTAATATGCTCTTAAAGCAAACCCATCTCTCCTCCGTGTTCTTTGTTCCTAAGATTGTATCCCAATTTATGCCTTTTAGCAAGGTTTGTAGTTTAGGGAAGTTGGCTCTTTTGAAATTCAGTGACTTTGTATTCCCCTTATGTTTCCTATTTGTGTGATTTATACTGAAACTAATTGACCTGTGATCGCTGTTATGCCCCGTATTTCCACATCCGTGATCAGGTCTGTATTGTTGGTAATCAGGAGGTCTAGTAACGCATTGTTTCTAGTTGGTGCGTCTACCATCTGAACCATGAAATTGTCCTGCAAGACATTTAGGAACTGGCAAGCTGAATGCGCGGTTCCCTCTGCCCAGTCTATGTCTGGGTAATTAAAATCCCCCGTTATAATACTTCCCATCCTCGTCGTTAATCCAAATTGTGATAGGAGATCCGTCTCCACTTCCTCCCTCAGGTTAGGGGGCCTATAGCATACTCCCAGTATTATTTTCCCCTTAGCTTCATCCATTTGGAGCTCTACCCATAAGGTTTCCACCTGCTCCCTAGCGATGTCATCTCTCACATTCACTTTTGATATATAGGCATACCCCTCCGCCTTTTTTACCCTCTCTATCCTTGCGGTATAGGGTATACCCTTGAATGTTTGCCAGCCAATCATGAGAGCTGTTGAACCAGGTCTCTGTAATTCCTACAAAATCTAAATCCTCCTCGTACAACAGTATCTCCAATTCACCCATCTTGTCCGCCAGGCTCCTGGCATTGGTGAACATGCCACGTAGTTTAGACCGGCCGCATACTATTTCCTTATTGGGTGCTCTGGGGTTGCAAATAGGACTTGTTACTATACTTACCTTGGGTTTATATGCTTTAGTCAACGTACCACTAATGCACCCAATACTACCCTCTGGAATATGTTCCGCACTGACTATCTCTCTGGACCCTCCCCCCCGTCGCCTAGTTTAAAAACCCCTCTAACTTTTCGCCCATCTTCACTCCAAGCAGATCTGCACCTTCCCCATTTAGGTGCAGTCCGTCCCTTATATAGAGATGGTAACCGACTGAGAAGTCACCCCAATCCTCCAGGAACCCAAACCCCTTCTTTCTACACCAGCTCCTCAGCCACTTGTTTACTTCCCTAATCTCCCTCTGCCTTTCTGGTGTGGCTCAATGCACCGGCAGTATTTCTGAGAACACTACCTTGGAGGTCCTTTTCCTCAATTTAGCTCTCAAGTCCCTAAAGTCGTTTTTTAGGCCACTCCATCTACCTCTCACTTTGTCATTGGTGCCAACGTGCACCATGACAGCCGGGTCTTCCCCAGCCCCTCCCAGTAATCTGTCCACCAGATCCGTGATGTGCTGAGCCCGATAGACAACATACAGTTCGACACTTCAGGTCTTTGTGACAGATTGCCCTCTCTGTCCTTCTAAGAATTGAGTCCCCTACCACCAGAATCTGTCTTCCCTTTCCTTTGGCTTTACCCCCCACCCTCACTGGAGGAGTTCTTCCCCCCGGCAGCTAGGAGAGTCCCTCATCTCCAGCAGTGCTGGTCCCTGACTGGTTTCACCAATGTCATTCAACGGGGCGTACTTATTGGGATGTTCCAGCCCAGGACCGACCTCCATGACTCTTTCCCCCCTAAAGGTTGAGTAGATTGGTTCCCCTAAACGAGGACTCAGTCCACATCAGGCAGTAAAATCAACTTATTGCTTTATTTCATGAAAAGCATATGAGAAACCGCACTTCCCAAATGTGCTTCACCCAGAATGGGCTTGCTCACATAGATAGAGCAGGTAGCTGGTCTATCCCTGCGAGCAAGCCCGTTCTGGGTGAAACACGTGTGGGGAGTGCAGTTTGTTGGGTAGAGACGTTATGTATGTATGATGCAACCATCTCTCTTTTCTTTCATGGAATAAAACTATAGGTTGCTTTTACTACTCAGTGTGACTCTCATCTAGTGTATGCTTCAAACGTTGGAGTGGAGACGGCTCATTGGCGTCAGCATTATAATAGTCCGTCAATGACCCACCTGTGCCGATCTTTGTAGCCGTGTCCTCCTCTATAATTATCCTTATTATTCCATCCTCCTCCATAGACTGCTGATCATTGCTCACATACCTCTCTTCTTCTTCTTCTTTAATCTCAACTTTTATATCTATCAGATCTTCACTCTAAACCAAGAGAATGATCAACAATATCATCTGTAAGATATAAGCTTTAATATTGTGACATCACATAAGAAAAAAAAAAAAAAATCCACACATCATCTCCACAAGTCCATATTGTTGATACTCCGTTCCACCAACCTTGTAATGGTGAGGGCTGGTGTGACGATCCCGTGTGGAATTCCGGGAATACAGAGGACGGGGACATCTCTCTGGTGGGTTCCCATTACTGGATCCATCTGTAGGAAACACACACACTGACTGAATACATGGTTTCTGTGACAGACCCAACCAGGACAAGGGCTTTTGGAGGGGACTGCAGTATAGACTCTTGCCTACTGACTATGGGCCCTGGCGTTTGAGGGGGCTCTATTCTTTGGGATGTGTGTGCCTGGGGGACCTCTGGAGTAGTTTTACTTTGAATTTAAGTCCACGTCTCCCCGAATCACACAGAGTCTGAGATCTGGAGGACCCGGATACAGATTTGGGGCCTCTGTTTTGTTGGGGTATAGACAGCCCACACCAGCATTGACTGCTTCAGCTCCCACCTAGACTCAAAGCAGAAGATTTGGCTCAAAACAACCTGATGTTGGTGTCTCCTGCCGTTATGTGTAATCTGTTTATTAAGGTGTTAGGTGTTTACTGTTATAACATGTACCTGCATTTGCCTATCCTGTCTTGGTGTGAAGTGTATTCCCGTTGTTAATTGAGTCGCCTATTGTTTTTGTCTGTTTGCTAATCCTCCTGGAGATTCCTACAGCATGTAATTAGTCTTGTGTCAACTTTACCTCGTTATCTAACCATTGTGGCACATTTACCCCAATGTGCAATATTTCTTTTTATTGTACCTGAGGGGACTGCCTCTGTTTTTGAAGTGTATAAAAACCTGAATTTCTGTTCCATAAAGTTATTGCTTTTGTTTTATCCCAACATCTTTTCTGCGTACGATGCTTGAGGTAAAGGGCTGGTATTAGCTACCAGTCTGCTGGAAGGGCTTAGAAGGCAGGAGACACCAAGTGGGGGTGCTAGGTGGTCCGTCACTGTTTCTGTGTTTATCAGATGATGGGGGATCTAGGTGGACCCTCTGTACTGCTTTCTCCTTTACAATAAAGTCTCCTCTTACCCGGTGATGTGAGGGGCGGCTGATTGTCCATCATGACGTCCTTGTAGAGATCCTTGTGTCCTTCTAAATACTCCCACTCCTCCATGGAGAAATAGACAGTGACATCCTGACACCTTATAGGAACCTGACACACACAATGATACAGTCACCATCCAGACACATCCCTTGTCTGTTACTGGATAATGTCCCAGAATTCCCAGAATCCTCCTCACCTCTCCTGTCAGCAGCTCCATCATCTTCTTGGTGACTTCTAGAATCTTCTCCATGTTGTGTCTCTCAGGTTTTAGGGAGTCACATGGAGGCACTGTGATGGTCATATGATCACCTGACTTCACAAGAGGAAATCTCTGTATTGAGGAACCAATAGGAATATCATGTTATAATCCCAGAATCCTCCTCACCTCTCCGGTCAGGTCTGGGTTTTATTAATAGAGATAAGAGTGATGTCATGTGACCTCCCAGAATCCTCCTCACCTCTCCGGTCAGGTGTGTGTTTTATTAATAGAGATAAGAGTGATGTCATGTGACCTCCCAGAATCCTCCTCACCTCTCCAGTCAGGTGTGTGTTTTATTAATAGAGATAAGAGTGATGTCATGTGACCTCCCAGAATCCTCCTCACCTCTCTGGTCAGGTCTGTGTTTTATTAATAGAGATAAGAGTGATGTCATGTGACCTCCCAGAATCCTCCTCACCTCTCCGGTCAGGTCTGTGTTTTATTAATAGAGATAAGAGTGATGTCATGTGACCTCCCAGAATCCTCCTCACCTCTCCGGTCGGGTCTGTGTTTTATTAATAGAGATAAGAGCGATGTCATGTGACCTCCCAGAATCCTCCTCACCTCTCCGGTCAGCAGGTAGATGATCTCCAGGGTGAGGTTTAGTATCTTCTCAGTCATGTGACTCCGGTCCTCCTCCATCCTCATTGGTGCCGTCATTTGATCTATACAGGTCTCCTTGTAGATAGGTAGGATAACTTTGGGAAATGAAAGTAAGAATTATTTGGATGGTATTGGTCACACAATATAGGATGTGGATGTGACGGGGGAATAGGAGCCTGCCAGATCAAAAATCTGCAGACAAGGAATAATTACTGTGAGGTCAATAGAGGGTCATCATGATGTCCAGCAAGGGGAACTTGCTGACTTTTGGTCGGGGTTGCCGGCTGATCAGGATAATTGCCAGAACTGCGGCTGCAAGGCTTCAATCTCAGACAGCCTGTTGACTGACAGGAGTGAAGTCACTCTCTTCAGTAAGAGAAGGGACTGGATTGGCAAGCAAGAGCATGCTGCTGGTGGAGTAGAGAGCTGTGGGGGAGGAGTCTGTAATCTTCCCTCCAATGGAAGCCCAGTGTGGGTAGGAAGACGACAGCAGGGGGAGGGGTTTGTTCTCTTGGTTACCAAGTATACTGTACTATCCAATACATAGTACAGGGTGGTGGTGGGTTCTTTGGGCTCTGAATTCCAGCACTGGGCACTGCCAGAGCCTGTATAACGGGAAGGTATTGGACTGCACCCCTATATGCATTGTACTGATACCCTGGCCACCCAATAGTTAATACTGCACAAACACACCTCCTGAAAATACGACTGACCACCAAGGGATGAAGGACTGTCCTCCTTCATTCCACTTGGTATCCTAAAACATATCACTTGAGCAGTAATACAATGAGAAGGTGAAGGCCACCATCACTTCCTTCACTGGCAGGTGCCAGTACGGTAAGGTCTTAAAAAAAAAGACATGCTAATGGGGAGGGAGGACCATCATAGAACCATAACCCCTCCACTAGAGTCCCTCTGACTCTTACAGCCTCCTCTTTCCTCAAAGCCCTGCAGTTCTTCAATCCTATCAAGGGCCCAAAGTCTTTTAGCTGTATTATCCCTCCAGGGGCCCTAAAGTCCTTCAGCCTCAGTACCTCCTAGAGGTTCCTCAGCTCCTCTACGTGCCTCAGAACCCTCAGTATTTCCCCCCTCTGACACCAATGATGGAACATATTCTTCATGGAAGACTGGGGGAAAGTTTTCTTCCTCCTGACCAGCAATGTAAGGGGCTCTATGCTCCATACTCCTAACCCCGGCACCCCATCATTGTGTTGTTTGCATAGTGTAATGATTGCCCATTGGCTGCCTGTGTAGTGTAATAATTGCCCTTTGTAGGCCATGTATAGTCAGGATGGTCATTGTCTTGGTTGATCGTGGTCTGGTGTAATTGACTTGGATTTACATTTCTGGACAACGCTATTAACGTTGGATTTACAAAGGAAGAAATTGTTTATTTTTAACATTTTTTTGAATGAGTAACAAGGGGTACTATGTATCCCATACTCATTCACCTGAGGGAGAATATCGGGGGCCCCCATATGATAAATGGGACTACAATACTGATAAGTCCCCCACATCCATTTTGAGGGACAGGATGTGGGAGGCCCATCAACATGGAAGGAAATGTTCTGGCCCTGAAGGGGTTAATCTAGGTTTCCACACTATATATGTGTGTATCATCATCTTCTGGAGATAAAAGACGTCACAGTGACTATGGAGGAAGGGGACGGACATGACGGGGGGGGGGGGTTACTGGGTGTAAATAGAAAATAAGATCTTATTACCTCCTCGGATGCCACTTCCAACAATGTCTCCTCTCTATTTCCTCCCGATTCGACCTCTCACCCGGAACTTCCTATTTATACCTGACATCACTTCCTGTCTTCCATAGAGACTTCCTGTCTGGGTAAAAGTGAGATCACCACCTTGTGGAGCTCAGAGGAACTGCAGCCCCGAGAAAACATCTCATAGTGTGAACACAGCCTAGAGCCGTGTGTGTCTATTTTATTTTATTTATTTATTTATTTCAGGTACTTATATAGCGCCGTCAATTTACACAGCGCTTTACATATACATTGTACATTCACATCAGTCCCTACCCTCAAGGAGCTTACAATCTAAGGTCCCTAACTCACATTCACACATACTAGGGACAATTTAGACAGGATCCAATTAACCTACCAGCATGTCTTTGGAGTGTGGGAGGAAATCGGAGTACCCGGAGGAAACCCACGCAGACACAGGGAGAACATGCAAACTCCAGGCAGGTAGTGTCGTGGTTGGGATTCAAACCAGTGACCCTTCTTACTGCTAGGCGAGAGTGCTACCACTACACCACTGTGCCGCCCGTGTCTATCTACTGTAGATCCTTACAGATGGGGTTTCATGTCCAGCTAGCACTTCACTTCAGGCTGCTGTGCTATGACATGACTCAAGTGTCACTTTGTGCACTTCACATAAAGTTAAAAAAAAAAGGAGCCGTGTGATGCAATAACATAAGCAACCAGACTGCTCCCTGCTGCAAGCCACAGCGGACTGCTGCCCACAAACTAAAACCCTCCGTATTAGTGTGAACGGAGCCTTACTCACAAGTTTCTGGCGAACCCATGGCATGCAGTGCCATCTCTGTGAGCACGCAGAGAGCCTAGGTTCGTGGCGGTGAGAGCGCGGCAGCAAAGGAAGGAATCTGTGAGCACGAGTGAGTGGGCGGCCCCGCAGCCTCCGCGGGGAAGATGAACAGATCTGAGAGCCCGGGTGGGAGAGAAGAGCTTCACCACCTCCTTGACCCCTGAAGAGGCAAGCAGCGGGTGCAGCAACCCCGTCGCCTTCCGGATTCTGGACTCAGCATAACCTCCTCTTCAACAGTGAGGCCTGGAGAACAGGCTGACTGGGGGTCCCCGGAAGACGAGAACAGGTGGGAGGCGCAGGCTGCGAGGGAGCCGCTGAAAGGAACAGAGAACAGAGCCCCCCAGATCAAGGATGGAGACTGGCATGGTAAGTACTGGGCAGACTACCTGCAGACAAAGACTGGGATGGGGGGCCATCTCCCCCCTCACTCTCCTCTCAGCCCCCCTGTCTCTCTCTTTGCCCCCTCTCTATCAGCCCCCCTCTCTCTGTGTCCCTCTCTCTCATACACACCGCCCCTCTTTCTCACCCCCCTCTCTCTCTCACACACAGCCTCTCTCTCTCGTCCCCCTCTCTCTCTCTCTCCCCTCTTTCTCTCACACCAACCTCTCATCCCTCTTTCTCTCACTTGGGCTCAAAAAGGTTCACCACCACTGTTCTAGGGTGTCTGCTTTCATAAAATATAGAATGTTTTGGGGGTTTTTTGTAATCTTCAGGCCTAAAATGTTTTTTTTTTTGCAAAAAAAGTCTCTGGCAGCAAAAGAGTGCAGAGTTCACGGGTGTGCTACATACAGAGTTCAGGAGTGCATTATGTACAGAACTGCGGAGTTCAGGGGTGTGGTACATACAGAGTGCAGAGTTCAGGAGTGCATTGTACAGAGTGCATTATATACAGAATTCAGGAATTCTTTATGTACAGAGTGCAGAGTTCAGTAGTGCGTTACCTTCAGAGTTCAGGATTATGTTACGTGCAGAGTTCAGGAGTGTGTTAGGTGCAGAGTTCAGGGGTGCCCTACATACAGAGTGCAGGGTTCAGGAGTGTAATGTACAGAGTGCAGAATTCAGGGGTGCATTATGTACAGGGTTCAGAAGTGCATTGTACAGAGTTCAGGATTATGCTACGTACAGAGTGCAGAATTAAGAAGTGTGTTACATACAGAGCGCAGAGTTCAGGAGTGCATTACATACAGAGTTCAGGGGTGCGATACATAGAGAATGAAGATTTTAGAGGTACACTACATACAGAGTGCAGTGTTCAGGAGTACGCTAGGCACAGAGTGGGGTGCACTGTGTACAGAACGAAGGGTTGCAGAGTTCAGGATTTTGCTACATACAGAGAGCAGAGTTCAGGAGTGCATTACATACAGAATGCAGAGTTCAGGAGTGCGTTACGTACAGAGTGCAGAGTTCTGGGGTGCAATACATAGAGAGTGCAGGGTTTAGGGGTGCGTTACATACAGAGTGCAGAGTTAAGGGATGCGATACATACAGAGTGCAGGGTTTAGGGGTGCGATACCTACAGAGTGCAGGGTTTAGGGGTGCACTATGTACAGAGTTCAGGAATTCATGTACAGGATGCAGAGTTCAGGAGTGGGCTATGTACAGAGTGCAGAGTTCAAGATTATGCTACGTACAGAGTGCAGAATTAAGAAGTGTGTTACATACAGAGTGCAGAGTTCAGGAGTGCATTACATACAGAGTTCAGGGGTGCCATACATAGAAAATGAAGGGTTTAGGGATACACTACATACAGAGTGCAGAGTTTAGGAGTACGCTATGCACAGAGTGCAGCGTTCTGGGGTGCTCTGTGTAGAGAATGAAGGGTTGCAGAGTGCAGAGTTCAGGATTTTGCTATACACATAGAGCAGAGTTCAGGAGTGCGTTGTGTAAAGAGTGCAGAGTTCAGGGGTGCGATACAGAGTGCAGGGTTTAGGGGTGCGATACCTACAGAGTGCAGGGTTTAGGGGTGCACTATGTACAGAGTGCCGGGTTCAGGAGTGCGTTATGTACAGAGTGCAGAGTTCAGGGGTGCATTATTTACAGAATTCAGGAATTCATTATGTACAGAGTGCAGAGTTCAGGAGTGCGCTGTGTACAGAGTGCAGAGTTCAGGATTATGCTACGTACAGAGTGCAGAATTAAGAAGTGTGTTACATAGAGTGCAAAGTTCAGGAGTGCATTACATACAGAGTTCAGGGGTGCGATACATAGAAAATGAAGGGTTTAGATGTACACTACATACAGAGTGCAGAGTTTAGGAGTACGCTATGCACAGAGTGCAGCATTCTGGGGTGCTCTGTGTAGAGAATGAAGGGTTGCAGAGTGCAGAATTAAGAAGTGTGTTACCTACAGAGCGCAGAGTTCAGGAGTACATTACATACAGAGTTCAGGGGTGGGATACATAGAGAATGAAGGGTTTAGGGGTACGCTACATACAGAGAGCAGAGTTCAGGAGTGCATAGTTCAAGAGTGCTTTACATACAGAGTGCAGCATTCAGAGGTGCATTACATACAGAGTGCAAAGTTCAGGGGTGCGATCCATACAGAGTGCAGCGTTCAGGGGTGCGATACATACGGATGCAGGGTTTAGGGGTGCACTATGTACAGAGTGCAGGGTTAAGGCTTTCTCGCATCTCTACTCCCTCCTACCTGGCCTGGCTCTAGTACCTTCCTGTGTAGGTGGCTCTGCTTCCTACTTCAGATCGTTTTCTCTCTCTGGAGATCTGTACCATGCCCCGCCATGAGAGTGTGCAGGGATCTGTTACATACAGGAGCCGCTGAGAGCTAAGCTGTCCCTTGTAAACACAGAAGGCTTCTATGTTTACAAGTGAGGAGCTGGAGCGGAAGCGGAGGGTGAGAGACAGAGGTGGCGGAATAGGAGTTCTGCCACATTTTGGCTGCAAAACTGGGTGCGAGGGCCACATGACAAGGCCTGGAAGGCCGGATTCGGCCCACAGGCTTTGTGTTCGACATATGTGGCCTAAGGAATACCTTTTTGTATTTATTGCTGAAGAACTCGAAACAGGAGAGGGGTTCAGGATACTCCAAAGGAGAGAAGCAGTCAATAGGAGGATGGTCAGTATTTCTAGCAGTCCCAGTCCGTATAGCATCCTCTGACACTTGGTTCCCTTCTCGCACTTGCACATCCAAAGAGTCCACAGCAAGGGCTTTAATCTTAATGTCCCAGGAGCTGTCTGCCACCATAGGTAGTTCCTCAGTAAGGGAAACAAAAGATCCTTCTCCAGACCAGGACTTCAGGACAATGCCCTCCAGCAAATATTCCTCTAGCAATCTTCTCCAGGCCCTCAGCTCAGCTCTTGTTGAGGCCTAGATTGCAATTACTTGTCTCACAAGCTATCTCCCAAGGGCAGCAGCCCCAGGAAAACTGGAACAAACACTCTGGATGGGCCTCCCAAACATTTATCATCTCCCCAGCCTCCTTCCACGGATTGGCTGGGTCATGATAAATATTCATACTGGTCATCTCCCTCTCCCTGCCCTATATTCTAGAAGCTTCTTTCAGAAGCAGAAGGGAGAAATCAAACACCGAGCTGAGGAAGCCCCGACCAGACAAAAGCAACAGATCACTGCTCCACTGACTTCAGAGAAGCCAAAAACAAAATTTAACCCTGCAACCTGACCAGAGGAGGGGGCTACAAGTCGCTTCTCGGCCTTTTGGCTAAGATCGAGTGTAGTATCTGTTCTTATCAGTCTCCAGAGGAGGCGCTGTGCTACTCCCATAGGGGGAGGGCTATGCAAATCCAATGACGTAATTGTGCCTGGAAGGGCAGTTTCAGCAGAGACTATGTCGAGCTACCCGACAGATACTGGGTGCCGACCGATGGTTGCATCTGAAGCCGTCTGGAAGGGTGCTCCTGGTGAGAATGGGTGCTGCATTGGGTCTGGCCTAGATTGGGGTAGTTCTAGCTCCGGTCAGTTTTTCCGCAGAGAACACCGGCTCCTCCTTTAAGGGGGGGGAGTGGTTAGTATCTCCTGAATGTAATTAGGTAGGAGTGATGGGGGCGAGGGTTGAGTCTTCATCCAGGCCTCTCCCCAAGCTGCCAGAACTTCAGGCCTTCCTGGCTGGGGTGGGGGCTGCTCTGGCCTGGGCTGTTGGTCAGGGTTGGGATGAAAAGCCTGTGGGGAATGTGCCCCTGAAGTGGCAGTTCAGGGGTGCCGTATAATCACTGTGAGTGAGGGTCACTTTGATTTATGGCACCATGGTCACTTCACCGAGCCTTTTGGTTAGGACCAGGGGAAATTTTTATTCCTGGCGGAAGGGCCGGCCATTGTATTGCACAATGCCCACTTTTCACTTCTCCCACTTCCTTTTCCCCTACTTTCTTTTTATTTATTACCTTTGTTTGTCACTTTTTTGTATACTTTGTTGATTGTTACACGTTTTGTCACTGTGTGATGAGCAGGGTGTGGGTCCTCGGGCCTACTCTGAAAGTCTTGGGATGGGGGTGGACATAGGCTTTTTGGCTTGGTTCCCCCTCTCTCATGGGGTCTCCCTTCGGGGGAGTCTGCCGAGTACTTGGGTGGGTCTGTTTCGGCAGACCTTGCAGAGAAAGGGGGTCCGTCTGGTTTCGGCCAGATGGACCCAAGTAAAGTACCTCAGTCCTCATCTGGAGCCTAACGCCTGGGGGGATCAGGGTAAGGTCCTTCTTGGGGAGGACAGTGTAACACCCATTGCACGTTTTGTGTCACCTCTTTATGTGTGTGCACTTTTTTTGGCACCGGGTGGAGTTTTTGGGTGTGTTTCACACACCATGGGCTTTTCAAAAATAAAGAATAAAAAAGAGGAGGGGGCTACAAGTAACTAAATATTTTTTTTTAAATGATCCTTTGTTCTGAGTTTTATGTGTGTCTGTGAGACACGTGGCACAATAATTAGAAGTATTTTAAAAGTAATTACATTTTTTTTTGATCCTTTGTTCTGAGGTTTATGTGTGTCTGTGAGACACGTGGCACAATAATTAGGAGTATTTAACAAATAATGATATATATATTTTGAAAGATCTTTTGTTCTGAGGTTTATGTGTGTCTGTGAGACACGTGGCACAATAATTAGGAGTATTTTACAAGTAATTAATTTCTTTTTTTTTTTTTACTTTTGTTCTGAGGTTTATGTGTGTCTGTGAGACACGTGGCACAATAATAAGAAGTATTTTAAAAGTAATTAAATTTTTTTTTTGATCCTTTGTTCTGAGGTTTATGTGTCTCTGTGAGACACGTGGCACAGTAATTAGGAGTATTTAACAAATAATGATATATATATTTTGAATGATCCTTTGTTCTGAGGTTTATGTGTACCTATGAGACTGGTGGCACAATAATTAGGAGTATTTTACAAGTAATTAAATTCTTTTTTTTTTTTAATGATCCTTTGTTCTGAGGTTTATGCACTTATATACACTTTGGGCCCCTTAGTACCAATTGATCATGGTTTAATCACCACGGCCCCCCTGAGTATTGTTGCTGACCATGTCCATCCCTTTTTTGACCAGTGTCCCCATCTTCTGATGGCTCCTTCCAGCAGGATAATGCACCATGTCACAAAGCTCCAATCATCTCACCAATGGACAATGAGGTCCCTGTACTCCAAAGTCCTCCACCCCTCACCACATCTCATCCAATAGAGCACCTTTGGGATGTAGTGGAACAGGAGATTGGCATCATGGATGTGCAGCCGACAAATCTGAAGCAACTGTGTGATGCCATCATGTCACTATGGAGCAAAATCTCTGAGGAACGTTTCCAACACCTTGTTGTATCTATGCCACCAAGAAGGAAGGTCAAAGGGGGTCCAACCCGCTACTAGCAAGGAGGACCTAATAAAGTGGCCGGTGAGTGTATATATATGTGTGTATCATCATCTGTTGGAGATAAAAGACGTCACAGTGACTATGGAGGAAGAGGACGGACATGACGGGGGGGGGGTTACTGGGTGTAAATAGAAAATAAGATCTTATTACCTCCTCTGCTGCCACATCCAGCAACATCTCCTCACTATTTCCTCCCGACTCACCTCTCACCCAGAACTTCCTGTCTGTAGCTGACATCACTTCCTGTCTTCCATAGAGACTTCATTTCTCTATGGTAGAAGATCACCACCTTGTGGAGCTCAGAGGAACTGCAGTCCCGAGAAACGTCTCGTAGTGTGAACACAGCCTTGTGCTGTGTGTGTATATACTGTATATCCTTATAGATGGGGTCATCTCCACTCCCACCAAGGGGGAGAGAAATATATTACTGCCTAGTCCAGCCTTTCTCAGCCAGGGTTCCTCCAAAGGGTTCTAGGGGTTCCCTGAGCAATGAACAATTTCTGTCTCTTAGTTGCCATCAATGATGTGTAAGAGGGGCAGTCTTCCCACTGACCACTAATACGTATAAGAGCGTCCTTCTCCCATTGGTCACCAGTGTAAGGGACCACTACACTGACCACTGATATAAGGGGGGTCCTTCTCCCATTGGATACCAATGTAAGGGACCACTATAATGACCTCTGATATAAGGGGGTCCTTCTCCCATTGGTCACCAATGTAAGGGGCCACTACACTGACCACTGATATAAGGGGGTCCTTCTCCCATTGGTCACCAATGTAAGGGACCACTACACTGACCACTGATAAAAGGGGGTCCTTCTCCCATTGGATACCAATGTAAGGGGCCACTACACTAACCACTGATATAAGGGGGTCCTTCTCCCATTGGTCACCAATGTAAGGGACCACTACACTGACCACTGATATAAGGGGGTCCTTCTCCCATTGGTCACCAATGTAAGGGACCACTATAATGACCTCTGATATAAGGGGGTCCTTCTCCCATTGGTCACCAATGTAATAGACCACCACACTGACCACTGATATAAGGGGGTCCTTCTCCCATTGGTCACCAATGTAAGAGACCACCACACTGACCACTGATATAAGGGGGTCCTTCTCCCATTGGTCACCAATGTAAGAGACCACCACACTGACCACTGATATAAGGGGGTCCTTCTACCATTGGTCACCAATGTAAGGGACCACTACACTGACCATTGATATAAGGGGGTCCTTCTCCCATTGGCCACCATCCCTCACTATGATTCCCAGGCAACGCTATGCCACCTGCAGGCCTGGAATTGGTATGACAGATGATACCATGCAGAGGGGAAGAAGACCCACAAAACATCTAACAGACAGACAGTCCCTTTAGCCACTTTCTTATGTGGAAGCATTAGAGTTATGTTAAAAAAAAAAAATGTAAAAAGTTAAACTTACGCCCAAACACTTAAATCCCCTCCCCCAAAATGTTAGAGCCCCCACATACATATGAACAAAAACTCACATGTCACAGGAACCTACAAATGAAAATATTGATGGCATTCCACGTTACGTATTCCTGGGCACACCGCAGTGAGGACAATCCCACCCCCGATATTCACCATGACCTCCAAACTGATGGCCTGTACAGGATTTGTGTCTCCTATGAGCAATATCTGGATACTAAAGTCATCAATTTTTTTCGTTCAATACATTTTTATTATAATTTTAACTTTGATAAGATTTGCAGTCATAAGATCCGGAAACAGTAAAAGGTAGAAATCTGATTGGTCAGGAACATGACTTGCCTGGACTGTGGAGGCGGAGTCATACAATACAATACACAACGTGTTACATTATTATAACAAAGTCTTGTAGAAAAGATCACACCATAGAAAATGGGTGTAAAATAAACCCGGATATGAAGGGGGAAACTAATGTATGAGGAACACCTTAACAAGCACCACCATTTTATTCTCCAGGGCCTCTGCTTTCAGATAATATATGTTTAGGGGTTTTATATAATCTTCAGGCCCAAAATCTGCATTTTACCATGTGTGCAAAACAAGCGAAACTTTAACGTGAGCTAGATGGGATCACTCTGCTGCGGTCACACATTAGAGCTCCCCCTAGCTGCAACCTGGTAATAACATTGCTGGGAGGTCTATTCATTTATCTGCTCCATACTTCCCATCTTTATATAAACATCTCCTGACAACTCTCTCACTTAGAACAAGATTTCTGATGTCTGTTACGATCGGACTTGTTTGAAAAAAATTTCCCACACTTGGAACAGGAATATGGCTTCTCCCCCGTGTGCAATTTCATATGCCTGTAATGACTGGACCTGTCTGCAAAACGTTTCCCGCACTCACTACAGCAAAACGGCTTTTCCCCCGTGTGAACTCTCTGATGTGTGTACAGAACATACTTGTCAGAAAAACATTTCCCGCACTCTGAACAGGAATACGGTTCCACACCTGTGTGAGAGCTCTGATGCATGACAAGTTGTGATTTGTCTACAAAGCATTTCCCGCAATCAGGACAGGAATACGACTTCTGCCTTTTGTGCGTTTCCTGATGTTTTTTAAGATTGAAACTCACTGTAAAACATCTCCCGCACTCAGGACAGGAATACGGCTTCTCACCTGTGTGAGTTCTTGTATGCACATTAAGATCGTAATTACAACTGAAACACTTCCCACACTCAGAACAGGAAAACCTCTTATCTGTTGGAAAGTCGGCACCGTCCCGCACAGTCTGAGGTTCCTCAGGATAAGAGGAATACGATGGTCCGGCACCGTCCCGCACAGTCTGAGGTTCCTCAGGATAAGAGGAATACGATGGTCCGGCACCGTCCCGCACAGTCTGAGGTTCCTCAGGATAAGAGGAATACGATGGTCCGGCACCGTCCCGCACAGTCTGAGGTTCCTCGGGATAAGAGGAATACGATGGTCCGGCACCGTCCCGCACAGTCTGAGGTTCCTCGGGATAAGAGGAATACGATGGTCCGGCACCGTCCCGCACAGTCTGAGGTTCCTCAGGATAAGAGGAATACGATGGTCCGGCACCGTCCCTCACAGTCTGAGGTTCCTCAGGATAAGAGGAATACGATGGTCCATCTACACTGTGTGGTGCCGGATGGACATTTGAGGTAGTCGGGTTTCCTCCTGGACTATACTGTGTGATGTCCTCATCTTCTACTTTACAGTCTGGAGACAAAGTGAGACAATCCTCTGAGGTTTTCCTCATCTCCCGTCCATCTACTAAAATAGAAATACAAAGATTATCCGCCAGGAATACAGGACGGGGAACACAGCTCAGGGTATTACAGGCTGATATCACCCAGTTTCCGCCCTACTCTGGACCAATCACTGAGCAGTATGGGTGGAGGAATGTATTTAGTGTTAATGACCCACCTGTGCTGATCTCTGTAGGAGTGTCCTCCTCTTTAAATGTCCCCGTTATTCCATCCTCCTCCATAGACTGCTGATCATCCCTCACATACCTCTCTTCTTCTTCTTCTGATTTAACCTCAACTTTTATATCTATCAGATCTTCACCCTAAACCAACAGAATGGCAGAAAATATCATCTGTAACATAGAAAATATTATCTTGTAGAGTCCACACATCATCTCCACATGTCAGAGTGTTCAATCACTTTATGTTCCCGACTCTCAACTCCACCTACCTGATGATGGTGAGGGATGGTGTGACCTTCCTGTGTGGAATCCCGGGAATACAGAGGACGGGGACATCTCTCTGGTGGGTTTCTGTAGCTGGATGACTCCTCCATGGTGTCCTGGTACAGATCTTTCCGTATTTCCTCCATCACCCCATCCTCATCATCCTCCTCTTTTATCTCTTCTTTAACCTCAACTTTAGAATCTCTCAGGTTTCCACTCTGAATATATAATAAAAATGACATAAATGGTAACAATGCAGATAATGTACAGATCCTAATGATACTATCAGTGATTGTTCCTCATCTACCTGATGATGGTGAGGGATGGTGTGACCTTCCTGTGTGGAATCCCGGGAATACAGAGGACGGGGACATCTCTCTGGTGGGTTCCTGGTATTAGGTGTCTCCATCATATCCTTGTGTCCTTCAGAAAACTCCATCACTCCATACTCCTCATCCTCCTCTTTATACTCTTCTTTAACAACAATATTATCATCCCTGAGGTTTCCACTCTGAACATACAATAAGAAATTATTTTAACAAACAAGCTTGTGTATAAATCACAACTACCAATCATGGTCAATAATCTACCTGATGATGGTGAGGGATGGTGTGATCTTCCTGTGTGGAATCCCGGGAATACAGAGGACGGGGACATCTCTCTGGTGGGTTCCCATTACTGGATCCATCTGTAGGAAACACACACACTGACTGAATACATTGTTTCTATGTGTTTATCAGATTATGGGGGATCTAGTTGGACCCTCCGTACTGCTCTCTCCTTTACAATAAAGTCTCCTCTTACCCGGTGATGTGAGGGGCGGCTGATTGTCCATCATGAGGTCCTTGTAGAGATCCTTGTGTCCTTCTAAATACTCCCACTCCTCCATGGAGAAATAGACAGTGACATCCTGACACCTTATAGGAACCTGACACACACAATGATACAGTCACCATCCAGACACATCCCTTGTCTGTTACTGGATAATGTCCCAGAATTCCCAGAATCCTCCTCACCTCTCCTGTCAGCAGCTCCATCATCTTCTTGGTGACTTCTAGAATCTTCTCCATGTTGTGTCTCTCGGGTTTTAGGGAGTCACATGGAGGCACTGTGATGGTCATATGATCACCTGACTTCACAAGAGGAAATCTCTGTATTGGAGAACCAATAGGAAGATCATGTTAGAATCCCAGAATCCTCCTCACCTCTCCGGTCAGGTCTGTGTTTTATTAATAGAGATAAGAGTGATGTCATGTGACCTCCCAGAATCCTCCTCACCTCTCCGGTCAGGTCTGTGTTTTATTAATAGAGATAAGAGTGATGTCATGTGACCTCCCAGAATCCTCCTCACCTCTCCGGTCAGGTCTGTGTTTTATTAATAGAGATAAGAGTGATGTCATGTGACCTCCCAGAATCCTCCTCACCTCTCCGGTCAGATCTGTGTTTTATTAATAGAGATAAGAGTGATGTCATGTGACCTCCCAGAATCCTCCTCACCTCTCCGGTCAGGTCTGTGTTTTATTAATAGAGATAAGAGTGATGTCATGTGACCTCCCAGAATCCCCCTCACCTCTCCGGTCAGGTCTGTGTTTTATTAATAGAGATAAGAGTGATGTCATGTGACCTCCCAGAATCCTCCTCACCTCTCCGGTCAGGTCTGTGTTTTATTAATAGAGATAAGAGTGATGTCATGTGATCTCCCAGAATCCTCCTCACCTCTCCGGTCAGCAGGTAGATGATCTCCAGGGTGAGGTTTAGTATCTTCTCAGTCATGTGACTCCGGTCCTCCTCCATCCTCATTGGTGCCGTCATTTGATCTATACAGGTCTCCTTGTAGACGGATAACTTTGGGAAATGAAAGTAAGAATTATTTGTATGGTATTGATCACACAATAATAGGATGTGTGTGTGTGGGGGGGGAGGGGTAATAGGAGGGTTGCTGTACCATTAGGAACTACTACCCTCACGGGAACACATTTAGTTTGGACTGTTTAGTGTTGGATACATTTTATGAACTCAGAACCCTCTTGTCCTGCCGGATCAGAAATTCCCTTTTCTATGTTGGGTTTGTTTGGTTTCTGAACTGGATTTGATTAGTATTAGATCTGTAGACAAGGAATGATAAATATGATCCTTCCTGTGACTTGTTTGCTCTGAGGCAGTGATGTGAGGACAATGTCGGGTCATCATGATGTCCAGGAAGGGGAACTTGCTAACTTTTGGTCGGAGTTGCCGGATAATCAGGATAATTGCCAGAATTGCCAAGGCGCCGGTCTCCGGCAGCCTGCTGGCATGACGGGGGATTACTGGGTGTAAACAGAAAATTAGATCTTATTACCTCCTCAGCTGCCTCTTTCAACAATGTCTCCTCTCTACTTCCTCCCGACTCACCTCTCACTCAGAACTTCTTGTCTTAAATAGAGACTTCCTGTCTGTACCTGACATCACTTCCTGTCTTCCGTAGAGACTTCCTGCCTGGGTAGAAGTGAGATCACCACCTTGTGGAGCTCAGAGGAACTGCAGCCCCAAGAAATGTCTCATACTGTGAACATGTCCTTGTGCTGTGTGTGTATGTACTGTATATCCTTATAGATGGAGTCATCTCCACTCCCACCAAGGGGGAGAGAAATATATTACTGCCTAGTCCAGCCTTTCTCAGTCAAGGTTCCCCCAAAGGTCTCTAGGGGTTCCTTGAGCAATGAACAATTTCTGTCTCTCAGTAACAACAGATATCAATGACCTATAAGAGGGCAGTCTTCTCACTGATGACGATGTAAGAATGTCCTTCTCCCACTGATCACTGATATAAGGGGGTCCTTCTCCCATTGGTCACCAATGTGGCATGATTTGGCAGTTCACTACTGAACACAAAGAAGACTTCTTGTGGCCTCAGGCACTCGTGATATCCCATTAACCACCTTGACTTATTCTCTGGCATTTTTTTAAGCTGGGGTCCCTTATTTGGGTGTTGCCAAA
This sequence comes from Lithobates clamitans, assembly GCA_037952925.1. Taxonomy (NCBI): domain Eukaryota; kingdom Metazoa; phylum Chordata; class Amphibia; order Anura; family Ranidae; genus Lithobates; species Lithobates clamitans. The sequence continues at coordinate 2,240,369 of JBBGZY010001964.1, forward strand.
TGCACATCAAGACACTTCTATGTCAGGATGTTCTGGACTGGAGGATGCATACAGAAAAAAATTAAACCAAGGAGGTTTGATGAGGGGCTTCAAATGGAACACACACTGCGGAGTAAGTACAACATTTTATTGATAAGTAGCTTCCTGGAGTTTAGGCAGGGTTGCTCCTCAAAAATGTACTTGCCAGGAATAGTCATCTTGGCTAATTGACTATTCCTATTTTTCGGCATCAAAAGTCCGACGGTCTTTCCGACGGACTTTCGACGGAGTTCCGACGAACTTTCGACAGACTTTCTAACAAACGGACTTGCCTACACATGATCACACTAAAGTCCGACGGATTTGTACGTGATGACGTACGACTGGACTAAAATAAGGAAGTTGATAGCCAGTAGCCAATAGCTGCCCTAGCGTCGTTTTTCGTCCGTCAGACTAGCATACAAACGAGTGGATTTTTCGACCGGACTCGAGTCCGTCGGACAAATTTGAAACGTGTTCCAAATCTAAAGTCCGTCAGATTTTCGACCGAAAAAGTCTGCTGCAGGTCCGATGGAGCCCACACACGGTCGGATTGTCCGCCAGATTCGGTCCGTCGGACCAGATCAGATTATGGCTATATGGGGTATCTCAGCCAATGGGCAGGGGTTTTCTTGAATCCTTTATACTCGGTGGAGTCAGGTGATCAGTGTTATGTGCCACCTGGACGGCTGTCTGGGTGGACTTGTGTTGTACTGGCCAGGCTGCTAGGGCAGAGATTGGGTCTATCCCGGGCACATCTGGCGGCTGTCTGAGGGCCTATTCAAAAGCAAGAGAGCAGCACAGCGTTGGGATTGCGGTTTGCAGTTCAACCAGAAGTGACGGTTCTGCTGGCCGGAGAACCTGTCGTGGTTGGAGGTAGAGGGGAAGCTGTCGCCACTAAGGGGCCATCCACCTTATTACCAGGGACCACAGTGAGTAATTGAAGAAAGTACCGGAGCAATATTCTCACCAACTTGGGGAGGGTGAAGAATCTGGAATTTTAATGGATATCAAGCCAGGGACCCAGCCAGCAGAGGTGACGCATGCAGAGCAACCTTGTGTGTCAAGCCAGGGACTGAGCAGGCCAGTGGGGTGAAGCTTGAGAAGTATCTGGAGTGCCAAGCTAGGGACCCAGCAGAGAGGCAGGGGTGACGCTTGAGGAAGATACCACTGTGAAGATTGGAGGAGCTCAAGGGATTCAGTGGCAGTGAATCATCTAGTCTAGTGAGCGATCGGGAGCATAGTGGGCTGAAGAACTACAAAAAGTGATTGTAGTGGAAGTGAAGGAACTGTTACACTTTGTGTTAGGAACTGTTAAAGACTGTTGCCATAGGAGATAGCATTCCTGCACGTGCAGATGTGGCGTCTTGCTGGATGCCTTTCCCTGCACGGCTCTCCCCCTTTTGAAGTCTCAGAGTCTGCCAGTTAATATTGCAACTACCTAAGGGTGTCCTGGCCCTAACCCTCTCTCCCAATGTTCTATTAAAAGAAATAAAAATCTCTTTTGCATTCAAGAAGTGTCTGGCGCCCAATGACTTTAACTACCTTGCACCCACCATGCCTCACAACCCACCAAATACAGAAGGATGTCGGCTATCCCTGGCCCTGGAGGTTCCCATTGGACCGAAGGAGGCCGGAGACCTTGCCACAGATACAAAAATCAAATATATGAACATGTCAGAAAATCATCAATTGCCGCCACTGTGCCATCAAACGCTGCCACTGTGCCCATTAAATGCTGCCACTGTGCCCATCATGGTCAGCCTGCTTGGGGGGAGGAGTTGTCGGGTGGAAGAACTGAGTGATGGAGTGTTATGCCCCATACACTCGAGCGGAATTTCCGTCAAAAAAAGTGTGATGGGAGCTTTCAAGGTCAGATATTCCGACCGAATGTATGCTCCATCCAACTTTTTCTGTCTGAATATCTGCCAGCAAAAGATTGAGTGCTGGTTCTCTATTTTTCCGACGGAAAAAAATTCTTTACGGAAAATTCGTTAGTCTGTATGCAATTCCGACGTGCAACAAACCACGCATGCTCGGAAACAATTCGACGCATGCTCGGAAGCATTGAACTTCATTTTCTCAGCTAGTCGTAGTGTTGTACGTCACCGCGTTCTTGACGGTCGAAAGTTCAGAAAAGTGCAACCGTGTGTATGCAAGCCAAGCTTGAGCGGAATTCCGTCGGAAAAACCATCCAAGATTTTTCCGGCGGAAATTCCGCTTGTGTGTACAGGGCATTAGACTGTCGTGGCCCTTGAGGGAACCCCCTTTTTGGGAGGGGGGGTGACCTCGGGTCTGGAGCTCGGGAGCTGGGATGGAGCCTCTCTCTACACGGTCATTGAGAGGTGTCCGCAGGAGGAAGACAGCGGGGAGCACTGCCGGGAAAGTCATTCAGGAGGGATCCATTCTGGCGTCGGTGAGTGAAGAGCACAGTGGGAAGCTCTGGGAGGGACATGCCGGGATTGAATGTAAAGCCAAAGAGAGAGGCTGTGGTGTCGTTGAAGTCAAGTTGCTGCAGCCAGGATGGAACAGTTGGTATATTTCTACTACATATCACAGTCAGCATGATTCAGTATTTAACCCGTTTGGGATCATAGTCCTTAATCGGAAGATCCATTCCTTTTCCTTCCGCAGAAGGACTGTTTTCTAACCTCCTCTGCGATTTGGTAAAGATAGAGCAAAAGAAGCCCTTTACTCTTAATCCATCAACAGAGGAATTATGGAACTTTTCGAAATGTTGTGCAATGGGCCCCCTTTTTGGGTTATCCTTGCTTTTTTGTATATTCCTAATACTACATAGATGTTCACCGATGCGTATGCGGAACTGTCGTCTCCTCTTACCAACATATTGTTTTTGGCCTGGACATTGCAGAATATACAAGACCTTTTCAGTACTACTGTTAATAAATTGTTGGATCTGATAGACTTTATTATCATCAGCATCGGTGAACTTATCCGTGCGTTCATCATATAGACAGATGTGGCAATGGCCCCATGGGAACATGCCCTTCGGGCAGGGCTTGTTCTTCAGCTAGCTTTTGGATCTTTTGAATCTCTGGTATAGTTCATCTGACTCAGATTGGTATATAGTCTCACTTCAGCAGTTCCTCCGGATATGGAGGAACCGTCCAGTTGGGATCCCCCTCATCCTTCTTGGACATAGGAAGGATGTAGAGGAAATCTCCCCATTACAGGCTAACCATGAGCTGCATAGGAGGAGACTCTCCCCTCAGTGGTTTCCTTGGCCTGTCTACCACAGATGCCACATCATCAGCATTCTCTAAAGTCATACTGCCCCAACCTTCAAGCGGAACCAAAATCTCACAATGTCCAGCTCACATAGTTTCACAAAGAGAGGACAGTCCAGACCTACAATGATATTGTGGATCAAGTTTGGCACCCCCCCCCCCCAAATTCCTATGTAACTGTGCCACAAGTGGAAGTGTTTGTCACCGTCACCAGTGGGTATTCCCTAGTGTCCCCATGGAAGCATAGCACTTGTGTATGGGGCCAACTCTCCAAGCCACCTTGGTATGGACAAGGGTCACCATACTACCTGAGTGCAGCAGTGCCTGGACATGAAAATGGTTCACCCAGATGTCACATTCTATATGCGTCTTAGTCAGATCCAGGTGGGAAGCACAGACCCTCTGGGCATAGAAGGACACCTCTGTGTAACTCTGCACTCCATGATTTCCTCCTGCAGGGGACACTGGGCATGAATATGACACTGATAGTGACACCACCAGCACATCACGTTCTTATTTCCTCATAATAAAACAACATTTTGGGACCCTGGGTTTGATCAGTCTCTGTTTCTCCAGAGTGCTGGTTCCCAGGTTTGGTGCCTATGCTGACAGAGGCCCTTGGGTCCTCCACCACCATATAAGGGGATCCTTCTCCCACTGGTCACCATTGTAAAGGACCACTACACTGACCACTGATATAAGGGGGTTCTTCTCCCACTGGTCACCAATGTAAGGGACCACTACACTGACCACTGATATAAGGAGGTCATTCTCCCATTGGTCCCCAATGTAAGGGACCACTACAGTGACATAGTTATATAGTAGGTGAGGTTGAAAAAAGACACAAGTCCACCAAGTCCAACCCATGTGTGTGATTATGTGTCAGTATTACATTGTATATCCCTGTATGTTGTGGTCGTTCAGGTGATTATCTAATAGTTTCTTGAAACTATCGATGTCCCCCCGCTGAGACCACCGCCTGTGGAAGGGAATTCCACATCCTTGCCGCTCTTACAGTAAAGAACCCTCTACGTAGTTTAAGGTTAAACCTCTTTTCTTCTAATTGTAATGAGTGGCCACGAGTCTTATTAAAGTCTCTTCTGCGAAAAAGTTTTCTTCCTATTGTGGGGTCACAAGTCCGGTATTTATATAATGAAATCATATCCCTTCTCAAGCGTCTCTTCTCCAGAGAGAATAAGTTCAGAGCTCACAACCTTTCCTCATAACTAAGATCCTCCAGTCCCTTTATTTGCTTTGTTGCCCTTCTTTGTAGTCGCTCCATTTCCAGTACATCCTTCCTGAGGACTGGTGCCCAGAACTGGACAGCATACTCCAGGTGCGGCCGGACCAGAGTCTTGTAGAGCGGGAGAATTATCGTTTTATCTCTGGAGTTGATCCTCTTTTTAATGCCAATATTCTGTTTGCTTTGTTAGCAGCAGCTTGGCATTGCATGTCATTGCTGAGCCTATCATCTACTAGGACCCCCAGGTCCTTTTCCATCCTAGATCCCCCCAGAGGTTCTCCCCCCAGTCTATAGATTGCATTCAGATTTTTGCCACCCAAATGCATTATTTTACATTTTTCTACATTGAACCTCATTTGCCATGTAGTTGCCCCTCCCCCATTCATTTGTTCAGGTCTTTTTGCAAGGTTTCCACATCCTGCGGAGAAGTTATTGCCCTGCTTAGCTTAGTATCGTCTGCAAATACAGAAATTGAACTGTTTATCCCATCCTCCAGATCGTTTATAAACAAATTAAATAGGATTGGTCCCAGCACAGAACCCTGGGGAACCCACTACCCACCCCTGACCATTCCGAACACTCCCCATTTATCACCACCCTCTGAACTCGCCCTTGTAGCCAGTTTTCAATCCATGTACTCACCCTATGGTCCATGCCAACGGACCTTACTTTGTACAGTAAACGTTTATGTGGAACTGTGTCAAATGCTTTTGTAAAATCCAGATACACCACGTCTACGGGCCTTCCTTTATCTAGATGGCAACTCACCTCCTCATAGAAGGTTAGTAGATTGGTTTGGCAAGAACGATTCTTCATGAATCCATGCTGATTACTGCTAATGATATCGTTCTTATTACTAAAATCTTGTATATAGTCCCTTATCATCCCCTCCAAGAGTTTACATACTATTGATGTTAGGCTAACTGGTCTGTAATTCCCAGGGATGTATTTTAGACCCTTTAATTATTGGTACATTGGTTTTTCTCCAATCAGCTGGTACCATTCCAGTCAGTAGATTGTCAATAAAAATTAGGAACAACGGTCTGGTAATCACTTGACTGAGTTCCCTAAGTACCCTCGGATGCAAGCCATCTGGTCCCGGTGATTTATTAATGTTAAGTTTCTCAAGTCTAATTTTAATTCTGTCCTCTGTCAACCATGGAGGTGCTTCCTGTGATGTGTCATGAGGATAAACACTGCAGTTTTGGTTACTGAAGCCCCCCGATTCCCTCGTGAAGACTGAGGAGAAGAATGAATTCAATACCTTTGCCATCTCCCCATCCTTTGTAACCAGATGTCCTTCCTCATTCTTTATGGGGCCAATATGGTCTGTCCTCCCTTTTTTACTGTTACATAAGGAGGTCCTTCTCCCATTGGTCACCAATGTAAAGGGATCACTACACTGACCACTGATATAAGGGGGTCCTTCTCCCATTGGTCACCAATGTAAGGGACCACTGATATAAGGGGGTCCTTCTCCCATTGGTCACCAATGTAAGGGACCACTGATATAAGGGGGTCCTTCTCCCATTGGTCACCAATGTAAGGGACCACTGATATAAGGGGGTCCTTCTCCCACTGGTCACCACCCCTTGCCATGTTTCCCAGCTTCCGCTTTGCCACCTGTAGGCCTGGAATCAGCATGGCAGAGGATACCATGGAGAGGGAAGGAAGACCTGCAAACATCTATCCTAACAGATAGAGAAACTGTCACTACAATATCCTATTACATAGGGGGTTATTGGTTTCTTATGTGGAAGCATTAGAGTTAGGTGAAAAAAAAATGTAAAAAGTTAAACTTAAGCCCAAAAACGTAAACCCCTCCCCCAAAATGTTTGAGCCCCCACATACATATGAACATAAACTCACATGTCGCAGGAACCTACAAATGAAAGTATTGATGGTATTCCACGTTACGTATTCCTGGGCACACCTGAGTGAGGACAATCCCACACCCGATATTCACCATGACCTCCAAACTGATGACCCGTGAAGGCTTCTAATGCGTCTCCTATGAGCAATGTTTTGGATAAGAATATTCGTCATCATTCCACCGACACACACCATTTCTTTTTTTTGTTTGTAAATTACAATTTTTTATTATACTTTTTCTTTTAACAAGATTTGCAGTCATAAGATCAGGAAATCGTAAAAGGTAGAAATTTGATTGGTCAGGAAAATCACTTGCCTGAAATGTGGAGGCGGAGTCATACAATACAATACACAACGTGTTACATTATTATAACAAAGTATTGTAGAAAAGATCACACCATAGAAAATCGGGGAAAAGGAGAAAATAAACCCGGATATGAAGGGGGAAATTTGTGTATGAGGAACACCTTAACAATCACCACCATTTTATTCTCCAGGGCCTCTGCTTTCAGATAATATATGTTTGGGGGGTTTTATCTAATCTTCAGGCCCCAAAATTTGCAAATATAATGCAAAAAACAGCTCTGGCAGTGAAGGGGTTAATGTGAGCGAGATGGGATCACTCTGCTGTGGTAACACTCTAAACATTAGAGCTCCCCCTAGCTGCAGCCTGGTAATAACATTGCTGGGAGGTCTATTCATTTATCTGCTCCATACTTCCCATCTTTATATAAACGTCTCCTGACATTTCTCTCACTCAGAAGAAGAAAGTGGCTTCTCCCCCGTGTGAGATCTCTGATGTCTGTCACGGTTGGACTTGTCTGCAAAACGTTTCCCGCACACAGAACATAAATACGGCATCTCCCCCGTGTGCAACCTCAGATGCCTGTGACGACTGGACTTGTCCGCGAAGCATTTCCCGCACTCACTACATTGATACGGCTTCTCACCCGTGTGCAGTCTCTGATGTGTGTAAAGAACATACTTCTCAGAAAACTGTTTTCCGCACTCCGAGCAGGAGTACGGCCTCACGCCCGTGTGGGACCTCAGATGCGTGTTAAGACTGAACTTCCGTGAAAAGCATTTCCCGCACTCTGAACAAGAGTACAGCTTCTCGCCCATGTGCAATCTCTGGTGTCTGCAAAGGTGGGACCTATCTGAAAAATGTTTGCCGCACTCAGGACAGGAATACGGCTTCTCCCCCGTGTGAGAGCTCTGATGCGTGACAAGTTGTGATTTTTCTACAAAGCTTTTCCGGCAATCAGGGCAGGAATACGACTTCTCCCCCGTGTGCGATCCCTGATGTTTTTTAAGGCTAGACTTACGTGAAAAAGATTTTCCGCACTCAGGGCAGGAATGTGGCTTCTCACCCGTGTGAGACCTTTCATGCTCATTAAGACGGTACTTTAAACTGAAACATTTCCCGCACTCAGTACAGGAAAACCTCTTGTCTGTTGGAAGGACGGCACCGTCCCGCACAGTCTGAGGTTCCTCAGGATAAGAGGAATATGATGGTCCGGCACCGTCCCGCACAGTCTGAGGTTCCTCGGGATAAGAGGAATACGATGGTCCGGCACCGTCCCGCACAGTCTGAGGTTCCTCAGGATAAGAGGAATACGATGGTCCGGCACCGTCCCGCACAGTCTGAGGTTCCTCAGGATAAGAGGAATACGATGGTCCGGCACCGTCCCGCACAGTCTGAGGTTCCTCAGGATAAGAGGAATACGATGGTCCGGCACTGTCCCGCACAGTCTGAGGTTCCTCAGGATAAGAGGAATACGATGGTCCGGCACCGTCCCGCACAGTCTGAGGTTCCTCGGGATAAGAGGAATACGATGGTCCGGCACCGTCCCGCACAGTCTGAGGTTCCTCAGGATAAGAGGAATACGATGGTCCATCTACACTGTGTGGTGCCGGATGGACATTTGAGGTAGTCGGGTTTTCTCCTGGACTATACTGTGTGATGTCCTCATCTTCTACTTTACAGTCTGGATCTCTGATCGCTGTAGGAGTGTCGTCCTCGATTACTATCCTTATTATTCCATCCTCCTCCATAGACTGCTGATCATCCCTCACATACGTCTCTTCTTCTTCTTCTTCTGATTTAACCTCAACTTTTATATCGAACAGATCTTCACGCTAAACCAAAAGAATGATAGGAAATATCATTCAAATATAATGTTAATGATGTGAGACCATATAGAAAAATATCATACATCATTTCCACGAGTCACTTTCATGTTCTACATGCTTCATTCCACCAACCTGATAATCATCCCATCTGGAATCCCGGGAATACAGAGGACGGGGACATCTCTCTGGTGGGTTCCTGGTATTAGGTGGCTCCATCATATCCTTGTGTCCTTCAGAAAACTCCATCACTCCATACTCCTCATCCTCCTCTTTATACTCTTCTTTAACAACAATATTATCATCCCTGAGGTTTCCACTCTGAACATACAATAAGAAATTATTTTAACAAACAAGCTTGTGTATAAATCACAACTACCAATCATGGTCAATAATCTACCTGATGATGGTGAGGGATGGTGTGATCTTCCTGTGTGGAATCCCGGGAATACAGAGGACGGGGACATCTCTCTGGTGGGTTCCTGGTATTAGGTGGCTCCATCTTATCCTTGTGTCCTTCTGAAAACTCCTCCATCACTCCATACTCCTCATCCTCCTCTGTAAATTCTTCTTTTACAACAATATTATACTTGTGGTTTTCATTCTGAAAGATATAATAAAAAATTCATTGTAACAAACATGCTTGTGTATAAATCATAATGACCAATAATAGTTCCTCATCTACCTGATGATGGTGAGGGATGGTGTGACCTTCCTGTGTGGAATTCCGGGAATACAGAGGACGGGGACATCTCTCTGGTGGGTTCCCATTACTGGATCCATCTGTAGGAAACACACACACTGACTGAATACATTATTTCTATGTGTTTATCAGATGATGGGGGATCTAGGTGGACCCTCCGTACTGCTCTCTCCTTTACAATAAAGTCTCCTCTTACCCGGTGATGTGAGGGGCGGCTGATTGTCCATCATGACGTCCTTGTAGAGATCCTTGTGTCCTTCTAAATACTCCCACTCCTCCATGGAGAAATAGACAGTGACATCCTGACACCTTATAGGAACCTGACACACACAATGATACAGTCACCATCCAGACACATCCCTTGTCTGTTACTGGATAATGTCCCAGAATTCCCAGAATTCCCCTCACCTCTCCTGTCAACAGCTCCATCATCTTCTCTGTGACTTCTAGAATCTCCTCCATGTTGTGTGTTCTAAGGATCAGGGATGGAGGTGGTGGGATGGTGATGGGATTCTGGATTCTAGAGGATTTTGTCTCATCTTTAGTAGATTTCTTCATGACTACTGTACAGTTCTGTGTTATAGAAAGATAAATATCACTCTCCCATAATCCCTCACCTTTATGGTCAGCTCTATATTTATTCTCCAGGGATTGGCCACAGTGTTCCCGATTCAGCAAAGAACAGACATCTCCACCCAATGATATGATTACAATGTGGTCAGATTTATAGCTCCTTCTAGAAAAGTCTTATAATAGAGTCATTAATGTCTTACTAGTAATGTCACTGACCCACCAAGAAAATGGTACCCATGGATTTAGTGGTCAGTGGGCGTGGCATGCTGGTAATCATGGGTCTCACTGATTGGACTAAAGCTAAAATCATTCTCTTCTATAACCAATGCCGCCATCTTGTGCTATAACCAAATATCATTGAGTACGTACACTTCATGTATTCATAGTACTTGTATGGATGTCGTTATTGATTAGAAGAACATCAGAAGACTCTGAATACCTCCCAGTGTACAGCGGAGTCAGATTTAACCCCTTCATTACACTCACCTCTCCAGTCATCAGGCTGAGGATCTCCAGGGTGAGGTTCAATATCTTCTCTTCCCGGAGAAATTCCTTCCTTACATTCTTCACAAAACGTAAAGTCTGCTGATTGTCCATCATGACGTCCTTGTAGAGATCCTTGTGTCCTTCTAAATACTCCCACTCCTCCATGGAGAAATAGACAGTGACATCCTGACACCTTATAGGAACCTGACACACACAATGATACAGTCACCATCCAGACACATCCCTTGTCTGTTACTGGATAATGTCCCAGAATTCCCAGAATCCTCCTCACCTCTCCTGTCAGCAGCTCCATCATCTTCTTGGTGACTTCTAGAATCTTCTCCATGTTGTGTCTCTCAGGTTTTAGGGAGTCACATGGAGGCACTGTGATGGTCATGTGATCACCTGACTTCAGAGGAGGAAATCTCTGTATTGGGGAACCAATAGGAATATCATGTTAGAATCCCAGAATCCTCCTCACCTCTCCGGTCAGGTCTGTGTTTTATTAATAGAGATAAGAGTGATGTCATGTGACCTCCCAGAATCCTCCTCACCTCTCCGGTCAGGTCTGTGTTTCATTAATAGAGATAAGAGTGATGTCATGTGACCTCCCAGAATCCTCCTCACCTCTCCGGTCAGGTCTGTGTTTTATTAATAGAGATAAGAGTGATGTCATGTGACCTCCCAGAATCCTCCTCACCTCTCCGGTCAGCAGGTAGATGATCTCCAGGGTGAGGTTTAGTATCTTCTCAGTCATGTGACTCCGGTCCTCCTCCATCCTCATTCGAGCCATAATTTGATATTTACAGGTTTCTGCCTAGATAGGTAAAAAATATTATTGATAATGAATATATATATATATATATATATATATATGGGGGGGGAGGAATGTTCTGCCCCTGAAGGGGTTAATCTAGGTTTCCACACTATATATGTGTGTATCATCATCTGCTGGAGATAAAAGACATCACAGTGACTATGGAGGAAGAGGACGGACATGACGGGGGGGGTTACTGGGTGTAAATAGAAAATAAGGTCTCATTACCTCCTCTACTGCCATTTCCAGCTTTGTCGCCTCTCTACTTCCTCCAGGCTCACCTCTCACCTGGAACTTCCTGTCTGCATGTTACATCATTTCCTGTCTGTATCTGACATCACTTCCTGTCTTCCATAGAGACTTCCTGTCTGGTATAAGTGAGATCACCACCTTGTGGAGATCAGAGGAACTGCAGCCCAACGTCTCGTAGTGTGAACACGGCGTTGTGCTGTGTGTCTATGTACTGTATATCTTTATAGATGGGGTCATCTCCGCTTAGGGTTGCTACATGTCCAGGAGTCATCCGGAAAGTCCAGATTTACATCACGTGCATGGGTTTCTGACTGCCTGACACCCGTACACATTACTCTGAAGCATACTTGCCAGTGAGATGTCCTCAGTGCCGGCCACCAATGTGTCTTCCCCACACCTCTGTTGCCAGTACAAAATCCAGAGACCACAAACTGTCCACACTTCTCTGCTTACTACTGCTGGCCTCTGCCCCCCTCACTGATGTTCAGAGTTTACACATCAAAGCTTTAAGTGTCCAAAAACATTAAGCCCCTCTCAGGACAGACCACCAGCAGCTCCTCACTGTACACCAGACTACTGCCCCCCAGTCCACTCTGCTACCCTCCAGTCCACCCCGCCTGTCCATCTCACTGCACCCCTGTCCAGTCAGCTAGTGGTACCATTGACTGCTATGTACCCTATACTCATCCATGAATGGAGTGGTAGCTGGAGGCCCTCTTAGTATTACGTAGGGTTAAAAAAAAAGAAAAGAAGGCTCCACAACAACAGGAACGATCCAACATGATTTATTTTTAAAAAAAAGTCAAATGGCAGCCACCAAGACAATGACACAGGACCCAAGAGGTGACGCGTTTCACCTCCACAAACCTGACCTGTCATTTGACTTTTTTCGGAATAAATCACATTGGATTGTTCCTGTTGTTGTGCAGCCTTCTTTTCTTCCTATTGATCATTGGTGGTGTGCCGTGGCTTGCACCCAGCGCATCCGGACTGCAGTGATTGCTCACCTGGAGCGGTTTTCCTTTCTTTGAACTATTATGTAGAGCTACCCCCTAAAGACCCCCCCTCCTCCTGCACAGCCAGTCAACACACATTTTTCAACTTGCATCCAGACACAGAAAACCGGTCCTTGGGCTTGTTTTTATGTTTTATTTTGAGGGATAATAGACTTGGACAGGGATAACAGGTTATGGGAGAAGTGAGTTCAGCAACAACTTGGAGGACAACTTCTCTATGTATAACTTGCAGCAAAATGGATCCTAGACTGTACTACCTCTGGAATGATGTCATTCCTTAATGGATCAGTAGCAAATGTCCCATCTGTTTTCAGGAGCTCTGTGTCCCCATAGTAGGAATAGCAAAGTCTCAACTGTATGCAGGAGCTCTATTTCCACTTATTAGAAAATAGAGAAGTCCCAATGGTATGGAGAAGCTTTGTGTCCCCTTAGTAGAAAATAGAGAAGTCCCAACTGTATGTAGGAGCTCTATGTCCCCTTAGTAGGAAAATAGAGAAGTCCCAATTGTATGTAGGAGCTCTATGTCCCCTTAGTAGGAAAATAGAGAAGTCCCAATTGTATGTAGGAGCTCTATGTCCCCTTAGTAGGAAAATAGAGAAGTCTCAATTGTATGGAGAAGATTTGTGTCCCCTTAGTAGAAAATAGAGAAGTCCAACTGTATTCAGGAGCTCTACAGTATGTTCCCTTAGTAGAAATGTCCCAATGGTATGGAGGAGCTTGGAGACTTCTTAGTGGAAAGTAGAGAAGTCCCAAAGGTATGGAGGAGTTTTGAGTCTTAGTAGAAAATAACAAAGTCTAAACTGTATGCAGGAGCTCTGTGTCCCCTTAGTAGAAAATAGAGAAGTCCTAACTGTATGCAGGAGCTCTATGTCCCCTTATAAAATAGAGAAGTCCTAACTGTATGCAGGAGCTCTATGTCCCCTTAGAAAATAGAGAAGTCCTAACTGTATGCAGGAGTTCTATGTCCCCTTAGAAAATAGAGAAGTCCTAACTGTATGCAGGAGCTCTATGACCCCTTAGTAGAAAATAGAGAAGTCCCAACTGTATGTAGGAGCTCTATGTCCCCTTAGTAGCAAAATAGAGAAGTCCCAACTGTATGTAGGAGCTCTGTGTCCCCCTAGTAGCAAAATAGAGAAGTCCCAACTGTATGGAGAAGATTTGTGTCCCCTTAGTAGCAAATAGAGAAGTCCATCTGTATGCAGGAGCTCTATGTCCCCTTAGTAGAAAATAGAGAAGTCCCAATTGTATGGAAAAGATTTGTGTCCCCTTAGTAGAAAATAGAGAAGTCCAACTGTATGCAGGAGTTATATGTCCCTTTAGAAAATAGAGAAGTCCTAACTGTATGCAGGAGTTATATGTCCCCTTAGAAAATAGAGAAGTCCTAACTGTGTGCAGGAGCTCTATGTCCCCTTAGTAGAAAATAGAGAAGTCCCAATGATATGGAGAAGCTTTGTGTCCCCTTAGTAGAAAATAGAGACTTCCCAACTGTATGTAGGAGTTCTATGTCCCCTTAGTAGGAAAATAGAGAAGTCCCAATTGTATGGAGAAGATTTGTGTCCCCTTAGTAGAAAATAGAAAAGTCCAACTGTATGCAGGAGCTCTATGTCTCCTTAGTAGAAAATAGAGAAGTCCCAATTGTATGCAGGAGCTTTATGTCCCCTTGGTAGAAAATAGCAAAGTCTCACATTATGCAGGAGCTCTATGTCCTCTCAGTAGAAACATCCGGAGCCCAGGAACAGGTGAGCTATGTGCTGCAGTGCCTGAGGGTGCTGCCACTAAAGACCAAGCCATCCCACCAGAGCAGCAAACTGCTGAAGTCCACCCCGTCACCTCCACTCGGAAAGGAGCCGGATTGTGATGACTACTTGTCAGATGAGCCAGTGGTGAGTGACATCAGAGGTAAGATAGATTGGGGGGTCACCCGGACTGCAGGCTGAGTTTGGGCTCCCAGTGTCAGAGTTGGATGAGTGCATACCTCCCAACGTTTGAACTTCAGAATGAGAGACACTTGAGGAAGGAAGTAACCTTGCATAGTGAGCTGCGGCAAATGTGGGCTTGGTCAAATGGCTGACAGTGCTGCGAGGAGCTTATGTACAGAGTGCAGGGTTCTGGGATGAGCTATGTACAGAGTGCAGGGTTCTGGATGAGCTACGTACAGAGTGCAGGGTTCTGGGATGAGCTATGTACAGAGTGAGGGGTTCTGGATGAGCTACGTACAGAGTGCAGGGTTCTGGGATGAGCTATGTACAGAGTGCAGGGTTCTGGGATGAGCTATGTACAGAGTGCAGGGTTCTGGATGAGCTACGTACAGAGTGCAGGGTTCTGGGATGAGCTATGTACAGAGTGAGGGGTTCTGGGATGAGCTATGTACATAGTGCAGGGTTCGGGAATGAGCTATGAACAGATTGCAATGTTCTGGGATGAGCTATGTACAGAGTGCAGGGTTCTAGGATGAGCTATGTAGAGTGCAGGGTTCTGGAATGAGCTACGTAAAGAGTGCAGGGTTCTGGGATGAGCTATGTACAGAGTGAGGGGTTCTGGGATTAGCTATGTACAGAGTGCAGGGTTCTGGAATGAACTGTGTACAGAGTGCAAGATTCTGGGATGAGCTATATACAGAGTGCAGGGTTCTGGGATGAGCTGTGTACAGAGTGCAGTGTTCTGGGATGAGCTGTGTACAGAGTGCAGTGTTCTGGGATGAGCTGTGTACAGAGTGCAGGGTTCTGGGATGAAATGTGTACAGAGTGCAGGGTTCTGGGATGAGCTATGTACAGAGTGCAAGGTTCTGGAATGAGCTATATACAGAGTGCAGGGTTCTGGGATGAGCTATGTACAGAGTGCAGGGTTCTAGCATGAGCTATATACATAGTGCAGGGTAGTGGAGGGCAGTATAATGGGGGGGTAGTGGAGGGAAGTATGATGGGAGGGGTGGTAGTGGAGGGCAGTATAATGGTAGGGGTGGTAGTGGAGGGCAGTATGATGGGAGGGGGGGGTAGTGCAGGGTAATATGATGGGAGGGGTGGTAGTGGAGGGTAGTATGATGGGAGCAGGGGGGTAGTGGAGGGAAGTATAATAGAAGAGATGGTAGTGGAGGGCAGTATGATGGTGGGGGGTAGTGGAGGGCAGTATAATGGGAGGGGTAGTGGAGTGCAGTATAATGGGGGGTAGTGGAGGGAATTATGATAGGAGGGGTGGTAGTGGAGGGCAGTATAATGGGAGGGGTGGTAGTGGAAGGCAGTATGATGGAAGGGGTGGTAGTGGAGGGCAGTATAATGGGAGGGGGGTAGTGGAGGGCAGTATAATGGGGGGTAGTGGAGGGCAGTATAATGGGGGGTAATGGAGGGCAGTATAATGGGAGGGGTGGTAGTGGAGGGCAGTATGATGGGGGGGGGGTAGTGCAGGGCAGTATGATGGGAGGGGGTAGTGGAGGGCAGTATGATGGGAGGGGTGGTAGTGGAGGGTAGTATGATGGGAGGGAGGGTAGTAGGGGGCAGTATGATGGGAGGGGGGTAGTGGAGTGCAGTATAACGGGGGGGGGGAGTGGAGGGAAGTATGATGGGTGGTAGTGGAGAGCAGTATGATGGGAGGGGTGGTAGTGGAGGGTAGTATGATGGGAGGGAGGGTAGTGGGGGGCAGTATGATGGGAGGGGGGTAGTGGAGTGCAGTATTACGGGGGGGAGTGGAGGGAAGTATGATGGGTGGTAGTGGAGAGCAGTATGATGGGAGGGGGGTAGTGGAGGGCAGTATGGGGGGACTATACAGCATGACTGGAGTGGGGCAGTGTATGGGAGGGAGCAGAGTGACCATGAGCGTCCTCGGGGCACTGCAGAACAGTCACGAAAATCTGAACAGGCTGAGTGGGCAGCGGAGGTCGAGCAGCTGCTATCCTGTACAGAGGAAATTTAGCTGGAAAAAGCCTATGCCCAACACCGGGTCCAATCTGGACCATTGGGCACTTGGGCCAGGACCCGGGCCCAGAACACTGCCTACAAGAATTAGATTGTTAGGTGCTCACAGGCGTGTGTTCATCCTGGACAAGGCAGGCTGAGGGAGCTTCCAGGGTTCTCCCAGTTTCAGTGTGAAGTGCAGAAGAGGACCACCTTGGAGTTGGGGTTGGACTATCCCTTTTGCCCCCAAGGATATTATGGACACCATCGAGGCCTCCCACACCCAGTGGGAAGAGGAGGTTGTGTGGAATTTTCTGCATGTTCCCAAGCCACAGAGGGGGCCTCACAACCAAAAAGCTTGGGCCCGATTCCAGGATTCAAGCTTTTTTTCCTCTCCCCTCAGCTCCAGCTTGGAGGCAGAGCCCACCAGCCCCGGAGTCCCCTCACAACTCCAGCTTCAACATTCCATCTTCCACCTGACAGCAACAACCCTGCTGGCCAGGCTCTTCTATATTTATGAGCCCATCCATCCACCTTGCCAGGCCTCCTGCCTGAGGAATGGTCAGATTCTCATAAATATGCAGATCATTGACCCCTCACCTCCACCTACTAGCATCTAGAACTTTCTGGTGGTTTCTAGAACCCAGGGGAAGCGCCAGAAGTCTGACCTGTAGAGCCCTCCAGCCTGATCTACCTCTGACCCCAAAGCAATTACCCAGACTCGCTTAAACTACAACGAGCCAGCTAAATTTTCCTATCACCTTTGCACACTAGAGGGTGCTACAATTAAAAGGGGCTTCCAGATTCTGATAAGCCCCCTGCCCATGGACCCACTCCCACAACCACCGGCCAGGGTTGTTGGAAAGAGGCCCTTATCCTCATCAACATTGGGAGAAGATAAGGGGGCCCAGCCTGGAAATGCACCCCCTTAGTTGACGGCATGCAACCTAGTATGGTTTAGGGAACATTTGACCCCCATTTTTTGGAGAGGCAGGCTGCATTTTTTTTAATGTAATCTTTGTTTAATACAAAATAATATGAATACAAAAGCACATCCAAAAATTGTTGAAGAATAAGAACATATAAACACGTGCAAGACAAAAAAGTACAGTGTACAACATAGCATAACTAGGAAACAGTCCCTTTAAAAGGGATATAGGCGGGTCTGTTGGCTCACATACTGACTAGTGAGAATATATACAGGATATCAGGCAAACCCAGGGGTGAGCCCCGACAAGTCTACTGTACTCATAAGTACATGGGTATAATATCTCCGGGACTTGTAGGAAACCATGCCTGATGACGGACACCAAGGGATCAATGTACAGAAGATTTGTTGGACGAGTGTGACAAGCATGATCCCAGGTGTGATCAATTCTGGCCGTATTGTAATTAACAGAGTGATTTCCCATGATTGTCAGCTCCATCTAGTGGTCATAATGAAGCATTTTTCCTGAAATACCTCCATCTGTAAAAATATTGTGATTCAGAATTATGGACACTAGATGGAGGCAATGATCATAGAAAATCACTGAGTTATTGTCAGGGCTGGGCTCAGCCCTTCCTTCTCTGAGCTGGCCGCTCAGACGACGGCTAATTGCCAGCTCCCATCTCTCTCCACAGTTACTCAGCTGTTGATGATATCCTGCTCGTCAGTCCTGCCTACTTAAGCCGTCAAGCCCAGAGGATCTCTGCCTTCACCTTGGTCAACATCACAGAGACATCATAAATCTCCTGCATTCCTGTTAAAAGACTTGCTTGGCTGACATCTCTTCTGGCTCCAGATCCTGCTTGCTCTTTTACTACGCTCATCTCCGGCTCCCTGACGTTTGGCTTGTCTGACTATTCGTTCCGGTTACTGAACTCTGGCTATGTTTTGACTACATTTGTTCTATTTACTTTTGTTATTAAACAAGTGTGATTTACCTGTACTTCTGTCTCGGTCTGATTTCATGGTTTCTGACAGTTATATAAAATGTGGCCGATATTCATCACGGCTGGGCAAACCTGTACCACATTCCATCAATTATTTGTTTTCTTATTCATAATAGACCTCTAAGTCTCCATACCACAAAATGTACTCAGCCAATGAGAGGTAATGACTCCATTTTTATTTTAAAAGGCCTAGAGGGCTTCCTTTTAAGTGGTGGGGTTAACGTGTTTCGTCCTGGAAGACGACTTGAGAAAACAGACCTCTTGCAAGAGTTTACACCACAAAATGAACTCAGCCAATGAGAGGTAATGACTCCATTTTTATTTTTCTTCTGCTATCAATGGCCAACACGGTACAACACTTCATCCATGTCTTTGATGATCTCTGATCTCCTTATCAACTGTTTCTTACATGATGAAGATCAGCCATGGAGTATATCTGAGGTGTATATCAGGGTGTGCTTCTTCCCCACATGTCCAGCAACATTCATATACAAGACATTTCCCGCACTCCAATACACCTCGAGGGTTGTGTGGGACCCCTGATGTACAGGAAGACAGGACTTCACTGAGGAACATTTCCCTCACTCAGGACAGGAATAGGGCTTCTCCCCCATGTGCAATCTCTGATGTCTGTAAAGGTCGGCCTTATGTGAATAACATTTCCCGCACTCAGGACAGGAATACGGCTTCTCACCCGTGTGAGATCTTTGATGTCTGCAAAGACTGGACTTCTGTGAAAAACATTTTTCGCACTCAGGACAGGAATATGGTTTTTCCCCCGTGTGCAATGTCTGATGTATGTAAAGATTTGGCTTTTTTGAAAAACATTTCCCGCACTCAGAACAGGAATACGGCTTCTCACCCGTGTGTAATCTCTGGTGTTTGTCAAGATTGGACTTGTCTGAAAAACATTTCCCGCACTCACGACAGGAATATGGTTTTTCCCCCGTGTGCAATCTCTGATGTGTGTAAAGAGTGGGCTTTTTTGAAAAACATTTCCCGCACTCAGAACAGGAATACAGCTTCTCACCCGTGTGAGATCTCTGGTGTAATACAAGATGTGATTTGTGTACAAAACATTTCCCGCACTCAGAACAGGAAAATGGCTTTTCCCCCGTATGCAATTTCTGATGTGTGTAAAGATTGAACTTCCGTGAAAAACATTTCCCGCACTCAGCACAGGAATACAGCTTCTCCCCCGTGTGAGACCTCTGATGTAAGACCAGCTGTGATTTGTATAAAAAATACTTCCCGCACTCAGTACAGGAAAACCTCTTATGTGTTGGAAGAACGGCTCCGTCCCTCACAGTCTGAGGTTCCTCAGGATAAGAGGAATACGATGGTCCGGCACCGTCCCGCACAGTCTGAGGTTCCTCAGGATAAGAGGAATACGATGGTCCGGCACCGTCCCGCACAGTCTGAGGTTCCTCAGGATAAGAGGAATACGATGGTCCATCTACACTGTGTGGTGCCGGATGGACATTTGAGGTAGTCGGGTTTTCTCCTGGACTATACTGTGTGATGTCCTCATCTTCTACTTTACAGTCTGGAGACAAAGTGAGACAATCCTCTGAGGTTTTCCTCATCTCCCGTCCATCTACTAAAATAGAAATACAAAGATTATTACTAGACATGAGCTGATTGGTTCCCCTAAACCAGGACTCCGCCCACATCAGGCAGCTTTGTCTCTGAGGATCTTACAATTCCACCCTCAAGGTAACTAGTAAATGGGTCCTCTGATCTCCTACCAGTTCATTTCTTTATTCATGGACCTTAGTCAGAGAGTGAGGAAACAACGAGAACTGTCTTTTATAGGAGTGACAGTGATGAGGGGATTATAGGACGAGTGTCCCCACCCCCTCTATCACTCATTGCCATCTTCCCAACACAAGAAGTCCTGCACTTCCTTATTTAGTCCATGATTTAGTCATGAATAACAGCGGGGCTGAGCCCCACCAGAGGTCAGAGAGTGAGGATGGGGGGAGAACAACCAAGATGAAGACTGGACTGACCCTGAAGACCATATCTACTTTAAAAAGAAGTCCTATCAGGATGCAATGCATAAGATGGGCGTGGTTTGAGGCCATCATCACGTTAGGCGAAATGCCCTCAAGTTACACCGAGACTGGTGCTTGGGGAATCTGTAGTGATTATGTGTATTCAATGCTGGATTGCTTTTTTTAACCATGTGAGTGCTTTTCTATCTTATCCATTCAATAAATATAACAGTGAGCACTATGTAGTCTCTTTATCTCTAGTAGCAGAAGCTGGCTACTTAGAGGAGGCTCCATCTACATGGACCTGAAGGTGTGTGATTTCATGCTGGTTATGTCCTCTTGTTATTTAGCAATGGGGTCCATCTGAAGAGGTGAGAGCACACCTGGAGGTGTATGAGGGTATTGCAGAGTGGCGCACTGTCAGCTTATTGTCTGTGACACGAGAAGGGTGAATTTGTGGCATTGTGAATTGTAAAACGGTTTGGGACCGCTCACCAGTAGAGTTGGGCGAATAGCTCGAGCTGAGCAAAAGTTCGGCCTGAACATCGCCTGTTCGCCCAAGACCAGGAAGCCATCCGCTGCATCCTTAACAACGGTTAAGTCATCAGCTGTCAACAGGATTCCCCGCTGACAGCTGAATGAAAAAACAAAACAAATATTGCTGAAAAAAGTGGAAAAAAATAGCGCGGGGTTCCCCCTCAAAATCCATACCAGACCCTTATCCGAGCATGCAGCCCATCAGGTCAGGAAAGGGGGACGAGCAAGCGCCCCCCCCCCCCAAAACCATACCAGGCCACATGCCCTTACCATAGGGGGGCTGCTTTGGGGTTCTGAAAAAAGAAAAACAACGGTCTGCCCTCAACGAAGGCTAACTGCTGAATGCCTGCTCCGCCGTTTGACAGTTCTTAAATAGGTAGGGGGTGTCACGGGGGGGGGGGGGGGGGGGGGGGTGCCATCAGGTCCAGGTGATGTCACCAGGTGGCCACTTACCTATTTAGGAACTGTCAAACAGCGGAGCAGGCCTTTGGCGGATAGCCTTCGTCACGGGCGTAAAAATTTTTTTTCCCGGGTCTGGCGGCGGGGTGTTGTGATTGACGATGGATCCACATCGGGGGGCATTGTGTTTTTATTTTTTTAATAAAGGAATTTTGAAACACTGACTCCTTTTCTTGTTTTTGACACTTTTTTGCTGAATGAGTAAGGGTACAATGCTCCCCTACTCATTCACATGGTGGGCAGGATCTGGTAAGTCCCCTGCCCACAGACCCCCATAACCACCACCCAGGGTTGTTAGAAGAGGCCCTTGTCCCCATCAACATGGGGACAAGAAGCTTTTGGGTGGTGGGGGGGGGGCAGATCTACCCCTGCCCCAAAACACTCCTCCATGTTGAGGGCATGTGGCCTGGTATGGTTCAGGGGGGTAGGGGCACTCGCTCGCCCCCTCCTTTCCTGACCTGCCGGGCTGCTTGCTTGGATAAGTGTCTGTGATTTTGGGGGGCTCCATGCCATTTTATTTATTTTTTTGGCATGGGGCCCCCCTTAAAACCCATACTAGACTCAAAGGGCCCGGTATTGCCGACAATTTAAATGTCATTTATTTTTCTTTATAGATGTCAGTTTTGCTGCAGTAGGTTCTATACATGGTACAGATGCACCAATTTGCAGTCAGAGTAAGGGGACCCCCAGGCACTGTATTTAACGTGATTCTTTCATTTTTATTGTTTCAATTTAAGCATCATTAAAATCACTGCTCCTTCAAAAACAATCTTTTTTTTTAAGTTTTTTTTTTTTCATTGATACATGTCCCCCCAGGGCAGTACCCGGCCCCCCCCATAGATAGGATAGATAGGACATAGGTCGCATAGACTTTAATGGAGCAAATAGTGTAGGGGTCAGGAGTATGTAATGTACAACATAGAGTATATAGTGCAGGGGTCAGGACTTATAATATTGGTGGCTGAAATGTTTACTGGAGACAAGTTGCAGAGGTCCCACACCGCTGCCTCCCATCTCCTGAGACTGCACTCAGTGACTTGGGTCTGAGACTATACAGACATATCCCTCCACCCGGCACAGCCAGCAAATAACAGAACAAGTATTCCCGGGAGAATTACTCTGTCAGAGGTCTTGCTAGACCCGGGGATGGGGCAGAAGACCAAAGGCACATACCTCAGGTGCCTAGTTCGAGTGATGATTATGGTAAAAATATAAGTTTTGCTGCCAGCTGGACCCCAGAATCTCCATAAATCCAGTCTAGATACACAAATTGTGTCTGCAGCACAGAGAAGGAATATTATCCGAGAGAAATACAGGAATACAGGACGGGGAACACAGCTCAGGAAAGTGACCGGAGGATTACAGGCTGATATCACCCAGTCCCCGCCCTAATCTGGACCAATCAGTGATCAGTATGGGAGGAGGAATGTATTTAGTGTTAATGACCCACCTGTGCTGATCTCTGTAGGAGTGTCCTCCTCTATAAATGTCCCCGTTATTCCATCCTCCTCCATAGACTGCTGATCATCCCTCACATACCTCTCTTCTTCTTCTACTTTGACCCCAAATTCTATATCGATTGGATCTCCACTCTAAATCAAGAAAATGAGAGAGAATATAATCTGTAAGATATAAGATTTATTATTGTGACATCACAAAAAATCCACACATCGTCTCCATGAGTCTGTGTCTTATAATCTCCGTCCCACCAACCTTGTAACAGTGAGGGATGGTGTGATCTTCCTGTGTGGAATCCCGGGAATACAGAGGACGGGGACATCTCTCTGGTGGGTTCCTGGTATTAGGTGGCTCCATCATATCCTTGTGTCCTTCTGAAAACTCCTCCATCACTCCATACTTCTCATCCTCCTCTTTATACTCTACTTTTACAACAATATTATTTTTTTCATTCTGAAAGATGTAATAAAATATTCATTGTAACAAACATGCTTGTGTATAAATCATAACTACCAATAATTGTTCCTCATCTACCTGATGATGGTGAGGGATGGTGTGACCTTCCTGTGTGGAATCCCAGGAATACAGAGGATGGGGACATCTCTCTGGTGGGTTCCCATTACTGGATCCATCTGTAGGAAACACACACACTGACTGAATACATTGTTTCTATGTGTTTATCAGATGATGGGGGATCTAGGTGGACCCTCCGTACTGCTCTCTCCTTTACAATAAAGTCTCCTCTTACCCGGTGATGTGAGGGGCGGCTGATTGTCCATCATGACGTCCTTGTAGAGATCCTTGTGTCCTTCTAAATACTCCCACTCCTCCATGGAGAAATAGACAGTGACATCCTGACACCTTATAGGAACCTGACACACACAATGATACAGTCACCATCCAGACACATCCCTTGTCTGTTACTGGATAATGTCCCAGAATTCCCAGAATCCTCCTCACCTCTCCTGTCAGCAGCTCCATCATCTTCTTGGTGACTTCTAGAATCTTCTCCATGTTGTGTCTCTCAGGTTTTAGGGAGTCACATGGAGGCACTGTGATGGTCATATGATCACCTGACTTCACAAGAGGAAATCTCTGTATTGGGGAACCAATAGGAATATCATGTTAGACTCCCAGAATCCTCCTCACCTCTCCGGTCAGGTCTGTGTTTTATTAATAGAGATAAGAGTGATGTCATGTGACCTCCCAGAATCCTCCTCACCTCTCCAGTCAGGTCTGTGTTTTATTAATAGAGATAAGAGTGATGTCATGTGACCTCCCAGAATCCTCCTCACCTCTCCGGTCAGCAGGTAGATGATCTCCAGGGTGAGGTTTAGTATCTTCTCAGTCATGTGACTCCGGTCCTCCTCCATCCTCATTGGTCATGTGATCTATACAGGTTTCCGTCTAGACAGGTAAGGATAATAATTGATAATGAAAATATATATATATAAGTAGAGAAATGTTCTGCCCCTGAAGGGGTTAATCTAGGTTTCCACACTATATATGTGTGTATCATCATCTGCTGGAGATAAAAGACATCACAGTGACTATGGAGGAAGAGGACGGACATGACGGGGGGGTTACTGGGTGTAAATAGAAAATAAGATCTTATTACCTCCTCTGCTGCCACTTCCAGCAATGTCTTCTCCCTACATCCTCCCGACTCACCTCTCACCCAGAACTTCCTGTCTGTAGATGACATCACTTTCCATAGAGACTTCCTGTCTCTATGGTAGAAGTGAGATCACCACCTTGTGGAGCTCAGAGGAACTGCAGTCCCGAGAAGCGTCTCGTACTGTGAACACGTCCTTGTGCTGTGTGTGTATGTACTGTATATCCTTATAGATGGGGTCATCTCCACTCCCACCAAGGGGGAGAGAAATATATTACTGCCTTGTCCAGCCTTTCTCAGCCAGGGTTCCTCCAAAGGTTTCTAGGGGTTCCCTGAGCAGTTATCAATTTCTGTCTCTCGGTAACAACTGGCAGCCTTCCCACTGATGATGATATAAGAGGACCCTTCTCCCTTTGGTCACCAATGTAAGAGACCACTACACTGACAACTAGGACTAACTCCACGTTCTAGTGAAATGACTCTTTCCTGTTCTGAGCCCCCTATAAGGCTGCTTGCACACTGATGTGCTACGGTTTTCCTGCATCTGCAACTTTCCAGGGTTAGCTGAGCCTTGCCATAGACTTCTATTATATCCTGCAGGTGGGGTGCACTTTCTGAAAGCGCACCAAAACTCCTGGATTCGGAAGGTGCAGCAAACCCATGGGATATAATAGAAGTCTATGGCTAAGCGCAGCAAAGCTGCAGGTACACGGCACTGCACCCTCGATGTGGGTAAACCGCAGCACATCAGTGTGAAAGCAGCCCTATACTATTATGCTCAGTGTATTACTTCACAATGACCTGAAGATCTCTCCTTTCCTGCTGCTGGCACCACCACTCTGGAGACCACTAGCCGGGATAAGAGATGGAGTGCCGTTGGTATCACTCCGCATGGGACAGGAACCAGAACTACAGAGGAGGCATCGGCTTATCACTCCACATGGGACAGGAACCAGAACTACAGAGGAGGCATCGGCTTATCACTCCACATGGGACAGGAACCAGAACTACAGAGGAGGCATCGGCTTATCACTCCACATGGGACAGGAACCAGAACTACCGAGGAGGCATCGGCTTATCACTCCACATGGGACAGGAACCAGAACTACAGAGGAGGCATCAGCTTATCACTCCACATGGGACAGGAACCAGAACTACAGAGGAGGCATCGGCTTATCACTCCACATGGGACAGGAACCAGAACTACCGAGGAGGCATTGGCTTATGCGGCTCTTAATCCCTACTACAGCTTCGACTTTACGTAGTCTCTCTGCAATGAACTTTGTTTGATGCTCTGGAATTGCGGGTTAGCAGGCACAGATCGACATCTACCAGTCACCCGGTCGCGGTCTGCTGGTAGATCACGGTCTACACATTGCTGACCCGCACTTTATTGCCATATTGTAGAACAGATGCTGGTTGCTCAGTGGTCAGGATGTTATTGAAGATCTTCCTGAAGGTCGGCTGTGTGTAGAAAAGCATATCTGATGGAAGAGTTCCATTTATACCAATGATTGTGCTGAGGTTTGTGTGTGTCTGTTAGACTCTCTATTGTGGCTCAGCCATTGAAGTATATTTAGTGGGTACAAGAACTGTGAAATATAACCCTGTGCACTACTAGTAGTTTAACATCTTAAGCCCCTCCCACTGTTTTACCCCCCCCCCCAATTCACCACCTATTTATTTTCCTTTGGATACACAAAGCTGAACCTCCCTCAGGAAAAAATAACTTTGGCCCTGTACTGTACTGCCTGGAGAACATTGGTGGATCCCTTGGATTTGACTGTAAAGTTGCGAGTGAGGCCAGAAATCTGCTTCATTATTGGACACAATATGGATGCTTCCTCATCTCATTCCTGGTTATGGAAATCATTCAAATTACCAGTCCGGTGTCAGAGTATCTGCAAACACGAGGATTATATATTTTACAGGCGTGGCCAATGGTGGAAATTGACAAACACCAAATTACGATGCTCAGGGAAACCTTCCCCCAACCTACCTACAATGATGGAATCATTTGTCACAGAGACCAGCAGTACCCTTCTGGGACATTCTGGTGAAGGATAAGTGCGCTGTCAGACATCGTCACAGGGTTGGAACCTCTATGCAGCCACTGGATGGCTTCCCCAGACTCTCCACTGTGTTAACTGGAGTTCGATAACCCACCTGCAGGCCCAGCATTGGCATGGTGGGTTCTGTTGGGTAGAGGAGAGAGAGAGACCAGAGAACATCCGCTCGCTGATCACCCCAAGCTAGAATGAACCCGGAAGTGATGTGTATTGGGTCACTTCCGGGTTTAGTTCTTTCATTCCTGACCGCTGTGACCGGAGGAGCTGTGAATGAAGCCCAGTCTGCTCTTCATTGTCTTCAGTGGAGGGTAGGAGAGACATGAAGGACCTAATAGACTCTCATAAAAGAGAACATGTCACAACAAAATGCTAACATATGGGGGGCTATTAGATCATTATTTTTGGCAATAAAGTTAAGTGAAAAAAAAGATGGAAAACATTCAAGTTTCCCACAAACACTTAAACTACCTCTCAAAATTTTTGAGTCCCATGTACATAAACGCCATGTCACGGGCGCCTACATACGCAATATTGATTGTGCTAATGGCCAAATTCAGTATTTCGGTTTTGAATCAGTGGTTGGTTTAACGTTGTTGGTTTATGTTCTTCTATGTCTACTGTAGTCATAAGTACATGGGTATAATATCTCCGCGATTTGTAGGAAACCATGCCTGATGACGGGAACCAAGGGATCAATGTACAGAAGATTTGTTGGACAAGTGTGACAAGCTTTAGACCAGATGTGATCAATTCTGGCCATATTGTAACTAACAGAGCGATTTCCTATGAATGTTAGCTCCATCTAGTGGCCAATAATGAAGTGTTTTTACTGAAATTCCTCAAGCTGTGAAAATATTGCGATACAGAATTATGGACACTAGATGGAGGCAATGATCATAGGAAATCACAGAGTTATATATAATATGGACAATATTCGTCACGGCTGGGCAAACCTGTGCCACATTCCATCAACTATTTGTTTTCTTATTCATAATAGACTTCTAAGTCTCCATACCACAAAATGTACTCAGCCAATGAGAGGTAATGTCTCCATTTTTATTTTAAAAGGCCTAGAGGA
Source organism: Lithobates clamitans (assembly GCA_037952925.1). NCBI lineage: Eukaryota > Metazoa > Chordata > Amphibia > Anura > Ranidae > Lithobates > Lithobates clamitans. The sequence goes on from JBBGZY010001964.1 coordinate 2,267,762, forward strand.
CCGCCTTTTAAGTGGTGGGGTTAACGTGTTTCGTCCTGGAAGACGTCTTGAGTAAAAATAGACCTCTTGCAAGAGTTTACGCCACAAAATGTACTCAGCCAATGAGAGGTAATGACTCCTTTTTTATTTTTCTCCTGCTATCAATGGCCAACACGGTACAACACTTCATCCATGTCTTTGGTGATCTCTGATCTCCTTATCAACTGTTTCTTCCATGATGAAGATCAGCCATGGAGTATATCTGAGGTGTATATCAGGGTGTGCTTCTTCCACACATGTCCAGCAACATTCATATACAAGACATTTCCCGCACTCACTAATACACCTCGAGGGTTGTGTGGGACCTCTGATGTACAGGAAGACAGGACTTCAGTGAAGACCAATTCCCTCAGTCAGTCATTCCCTCAGTATGGACAGGAATATGGCTTCTCCTCCGTGTGCAATCTCTGATGTCTGTAAAGGTCGGCCTTATGTGAATAACATTTCCCGCACTGAGGACAGGAATACGGCTTCTCCCCCGTGTGAGATCTCTGATGTCTGCAAAGACTGGACTTCTGTGAAAAACATTTTTCGCACTCAGGACAGGAATATGGTTTTTCCCCCGTGTGCAATGTCTGATGTATGTAAAGATTTGGCTTTTTTGAAAAACATTTCCCGCACTCAGAACAGGAATACGGCTTCTCACCCGTGTGTAATCTCTGGTGTTTGTCAAGATTGGACTTGTCTGAAAAACATTTCCCGCACTCACGACAGGAATATGGTTTTTCCCCCGTGTGCAATCTCTGATGTGTGTAAAGAGTGGGCTTTTTTGAAAAGCATTTCCCGCACTCAGAACAGGAATACAGCTTCTCACCCGTGTGAGATCTCTGGTGTAATACAAGATGTGATTTGTGTACAAAACATTTCCCGCACTCAGAACAGGAAAATGGCTTTTCCCCCGTATGCAATTTCTGATGTGTGTAAAGATTGAACTTCCGTGAAAAACATTTCCCGCACTCAGCACAGGAATACAGCTTCTCCCCCGTGTGAGATCTCTGATGTAAGACCAGCTGTGATTTGTATAAAAAATACTTCCCGCACTCAGTACAGGAAAACCTCTTATGTGTTGGAAGAACGGCACCGTCCCTCACAGTCTGAGGTTCCTCAGGATAAGAAGAATACGATGGTCCGGCACCGTCCCGCACAGTCTGAGGTTCCTCAGGATAAGAGGAATACGATGGTCCGGCACCGTCCCTCACAGTCTGAGGTTCCTCAGGATAAGAAGAATACGATGGTCCGGCACCGTCCCGCACAGTCTGAGGTTCCTCAGGATAAGAGGAATACGATGGTCCGGCACCGTCCCTCACAGTCTGAGGTTCCTCAGGATAAGAAGAATACGATGGTCCGGCACCGTCCCGCACAGTCTGAGGTTCCTCAGGATAAGAGGAATACGATGGTCCGGCACCATCCCGCACAGTCTGAGGTTCCTCAGGATAAGAGGAATACGATGGTCCGGCACCGTCCCTCACAGTCTGAGGTTCCTCAGGATAAGAGGAATACGATGGTCCGGCACCGTCCCGCACAGTCTGAGGTTCCTCAGGATAAGAGGAATACGATGGTCCGGCACCGTCCCGCACAGTCTGAGGTTCCTCAGGATAAGAGGAATACGATGGTCCGGCACCGTCCCGCACAGTCTGAGGTTCCTCAGGATAAGAGGAATACGATGGTCCGGCACCGTCCCGCACAGTCTGAGGTTCCTCAGGATAAGAGGAATACGATGGTCCATCTACACTGTGTGGTGCCGGATGGACATTTGAGGTAGTCGGGTTTTCTCCTGGACTATACTGTGTGATGTCCTCATCTTCTACTTTACAGTCTGGAGACAAAGTAAGACAATCCTCTGAGGTTTTCCTCATCTCCCGTCCATCTACTAAAATAGAAATACAAAGATTATTACTAGACATGAGCTGATTGGTTCCCCTAAACCAGGACTCCTCCCACATCAGGCAGCTTTGTCTCTGAGGATCTTACAATTCCCCCCTCAAGGTAACTAGTAAATGGGTCCTCTGATCTCCTACCAGTTCATTTCTTTATTCATGGACCTTAGTCAGAGAGTGAGGAAACAACGAGAACTGTCTTTTATAGGAGTGACAGTGATGAGGGGATTATAGGACGAGTGTCCCCACCCCCTCTATCACTCATTGCCATCTTCCCAACACAAGAAGTCCTGCACTTCCTTATTTAGTCCATGATTTAGTCATGAATAACAGCGGGGCTGAGCCCCACCAGAGGTCAGAGAGTGAGGATGGGGGGAGAACAACCAAGATGAAGACTGGACTGATCCTGAAGACCATATCTACTTTTAAAGGAAGTCCTATCATGATGCAATGCATAAGATGGGCGTGGTTTGAGGCCATCATCACGTTAGGCGAAATGCCCTCAAGTTACACCGAGACTGGTGCTTGGGGAATCTGCAGTGATTATGTGTTTTTAATGCTGGATTGCTTTTTTTAACCATGTGAGTGCTTTTCTATCTCATCCATTTAATAAATATAACAGTGAGCACTATGTAGGCTCGTTATCTCTAGTAGCAGAAGCTGGCTACTTAGAGGAGGCTCCATCTACATGGACCTGAAGGTGTGTGATTTCATGCTGGTTATGTCCTCTTGTTATTTAGCAATGGGGTCCATCTGAAGAGGTGAGAGCACACCTGGAGGTGTATGAGGGTATTGCAGAGTGGTGCACTGTCAGCTTATTGTGTGTGACACGAGAAGGGTGGATTTGTGGCACATTCATGTTCATTGTGAATTATAAAACTGTTTGGGACCGCTCACCAGTAGAGTTGGGCGAATAGCTGGAGCTGAGCAAAATTTCGGCCCGAACATCACCTGTTCGCCCAAGACCAGGAAGCCGGCCACTGCATCCTTAACAATGGTTAAGTCATCAGCTGTCAACAGGGTTCCCCGCTGACAGCTGAATGAAAAAAAAAAACAAATATTGCTGAAAAAAGTGAAAAAAAATGTCGCGGGGTTCACCCTCAAAATCCATACCAGACCCTTATCCGAGCATGCAGCCCGCCAGGTCAGGAAAGGGGGACGAGCAAGCGAGCAAGCGCCCCCCCCCCCAAAACCATACCAGGCCACATGCCCTTACCATAGGGGGGTGCTTTGGGGTTCTGAAAAAAGAAAAACAACGGTCTGCAGCACAGAGAAGGAAGATTATCCGAGAGAAATACAGGAATACAGGACGGGGAACACAGCTCAGGAAAGTGACCAGGGGATTACAGGCTGATATCACCCAGTCCCCGCCCTACTCTGGACCAATCAGTGAGCAGTATGGGTGGAGGAATGGATTTAGTGTTAATGACCCACCTGTGCTGATCTCTGTAGGAGTGTCCTCCTCTATAAATGTCCCCGTTATTCCATCCTCCTCCATAGACTGCTGATCATCCCTCACATACCTCTCTTCTTCTTCTGCTTTAACCTCAAATTCTATATCAATTGGATCTCCACTCTAAACCAAGAAAATGAGAGAGAATATAATCTGTAAGATATAAGCTTTATTATTGTGACATCACAAAAAATCCACACATGGTCTCCATGAGTCTGTGTCTTATAATCTCCGTCCCACCAACCTTGTAATAGTGAGGGATGGTGTGATCTTCCTGTGTGGAATCCCGGGAATACAGAGGACGGGGACATCTCTCTGGTGGGTTCCTGGTATTAGGTGGCTCCATCATATCCTTGTGTCCTTCTGAAAAGTCCTCCATCACTCCATACTCCTCATCCTCCTCTTTATACTCTTCTTTTACAACAATATTATTTTTTTCATTCTGAAAGATGTAATTAAATATTCATTGTAACAATCATGCTTGTATATAAATTATAACTACCAATAATTGTTCCTCGTCTACCTGATGATGGTGAAGGATGGTGTGACCTTCCTGTGTGGAATCCCGGGAATACAGAGGACGGGGACATCTCTCTGGTGGGTTCCCATTACTGTATCCATCTGTAGGAAACACACACACTGACTGAATACATTGTTTCTATGTGTTTATCAGATGATGGGGGATCTAGGTGGAGCCTCCGTACTGCTCTCTCCTTTACAATAAAGTCTCCTCTTACCCGGTGATGTGAGGGGCGGCTGATTGTCCATCATGACGTCCTTGTAGAGATCCTTGTGTCCTTCTAAATACTCCCACTCCTCCATGGAGAAATAGACAGTGACATCCTGACACCTTATAGGAACCTGACACACACAATGATACAGTCACCATCCAGACACATCCCTTGTCTGTTACTGGATAATGTCCCAGAATTCCCAGAATCCTCCTCATCTCTCCTGTCAGCAGCTCCATCATCTTCTTGGTGATTTCTAGAATCTTCTCCATGTTGTGTCTCTCAGGTTTTAGGGAGTCACATGGAGGCACTGTGATGGTCATATGATCACCTGACTTCACAAGAGGAAATCTCTGTATTGGAGAACCAATAGGAAGTTCATGTTAGACTCCCAGAATCCTCCTCACCTCTCCGGTCAGGTCTGTGTTTTATTAATAGAGATAAGAGTGATGTCATGTGACCTCCCAGAATCCTCCTCACCTCTCCGGTCAGGTCTGTGTTTTATTAATAGAGATAAGAGTGATGTCATGTGACCTCCCAGAATCCTCCTCACCTCTCCGGTCAGCAGGTAGATGATCTCCAGGGTGAGGTTTAGTATCATCTCAGTCATGTGACTCCGGTCCTCCTCCATCCTCATTGGTCATGTGATCTATACAGGTTTCCGTCTAGACAGGTAAGGATAACAATTGATAATGAAAATATATATATATATATATATAAGTAGAGAAATGTTCTGCCCCTGAAGGGGTTAATCTAGGTTTCCACACTATATATGTGTGTATCATCATCTGCTGGAGATAAAAGACGTCACAGTGACTATGGAGGAAGAGGACGGAACATGACGGGGGGATTACTGGGTGTAAATAGAAAATAAGATCTTATTACCTCCTCTGCTGCCACTTCCAGCAATGTCTCCTTTCTACTTCCTCCCGGGTCACCTCTCACCCAGAACTTCCTGTCTGTAGATGACATCACTTTCCATAGAGACTTCCTGTCTCTATGGTAGAAGTGAGATCACCACCTTGTGGAGCTCAGAGGAACTGCAGTCCCGAGAAGCGTCTCGTAGTGTGAACACGGCCTTGTGCTGTGTGTGTATGTACTGTATATCCTTATAGATGGGGTCATCTCCACTCCCACCAAGGGGAGAGAAATATATTACTGCCTAGTCCAGCCTTTCTCAGCCAGGGTTCCTCCAAAGGTTTCTAGGGGTTCCCTGAGCAATTATCAATTTCTGTCTCTCGGTAACAACTGGCAGCCTTCCCACTGATGATGATATAAGAGGACCCTTCTACCTTTGGTCACCAATGTAAGAGACCACTACACTGACAACTGGGACTAACTCCAAGTTCTAGTGAAATGACTCTTTCCTGTTCTGAGACCCCTATAAGGCTGCTTGCACACTGATGTGCTACGGTTTTCCTGCATCTGCAACTTTCCAGGGTTAGGTGAGCTTTGCCATAGACTTCTATTATATCCTGCAGGTGGGGTGCACTTTCTGAAAGCGCACCAAAACTCCTGGATTCGGAAGGTGCAGCAAACCCATGGGATATAATAGAAGTCTATGGCTAAGCGCAGCAAAGCTGCAGGTACACGGCACTGCACCCTCGATGTGGGTAAACCGCAGCACATCAGTGTGAAAGCAGCCCTATACTATTATGCCCGGTGTATTACTTCAGAATGACCTGAAGATCTCTCCTTTCCTGCTGCTGGCACCACCACTCTGGAGACCACTAGCCGGGATAAGAGATGGAGTGCCGTTGGTATCACTCCGCATGGGACAGGAACCAGAACTACAGAGGAGGCATCGGCTTATCACTCCACATGGGACAGGAACCAGAACTACCGAGGAGGCATTGGCTTATGCGGCTCTTAATCCCTACTACAGCTTCGACTTTACGTAGTCTCTCTGCAATGAACTTTGTTTGATGCTCTGGAATTGTGGGTTAGCAGGCCCAGATCGACATCTACCAGTCACCTGGTTGCGGTCTGCTGGTAGATCACAGTCTACACATTGCTGACCCGCACTTTATGCCATATTGTAGAACAGTTGCTGGTTGCTCAGTGGTCAGGATGTTATTCAAGATCTTCCTGAAGGTCGGCTGTGTGTAGAAAAGCATATCTGATGGAAGAGTTCCATTTATACCAATGATTGTGCTGAGGTTTGTGTGTGTCTGTTAGACTCTCTAATATGGCTCAGTCATTGAAGTATATTTAGTGGGTACAAGAACTGTGAAATATAACCCTGTGCACTATGAGTAGTTTAACATCTTAAGCCCCTCCCACTGTTTTACCCCCCCCCCCCAATTTACCACCTATTTATTTTCCTTTGGATACACAAAGCTGAACCAGCCTCAGGAAAAAATAACTTTGGCCCTGTATTGTACTGCCTGAAGAACATTGGTGGATCCCTTGGATTTGACTGTAAAGTTGCGAGTGAGGCCAGAAATCTGCTTCATGATTGGACACAATATGGATGCTTCCTCATCTCATTCCTGGTTATGGAAATCATTCAAATTACCAGTCCGGTGTCAGAGTATCTGCAAACACGAGGATTATATATTTTACAGGCGTGGCCAATGGTGGAAATTGACAAACACCAAATTACGATGCTCAGGGAAACCTTCCCCCAACCTACCTACAATGATGGAATCATTTGTCACAGAGACCAGCAGTACCCTTCTGGGACATTCTGGTGAAGGATAAGTGCGCTCTCAGACATCGTCACAGGGTTGGAACCTCTATGCAGCCACTGGATGGCTTCCCTAGACTCTCCACTGTGTTAACTGGGGTTCGAAAACCCACCTGCAGGCCCAGCATTGGCATGGTGGGTTCTGTTGGGTAGAGGAGAGAGAGAGACCAGAGAACATCCGCTCGCTGATCACCCCTAGCTAGAATGAACCCGGAAGTGATGTGTATTGGGTCACTTCCGGGTTTAGTTCTTTCATTCCTGACCGCTGTGACCGGAGGAGCTGTGAATGAAGCCCAGTCTGCTCTTCATTGTCTTCAGTGGAGGGTAGGAGAGACATGAAGGACCTAATAGACTCTCATAAAAGAGAACATGTCACAACAAAATGCTAACATATGGGGGGCTATTAGATCATTATTTTTGGCAATAAAGTTAAGTGAAAAAAAAGATGGAAAACATTCAAGTTTCCCACAAACACTTAAACTACCTCTCAAAATTTTTGAGTCCCATGTACATAAACGCCATGTCACGGGCGCCTACATACGCAATATTGATTGTGCTAATGGCCAAATTCAGTATTTCGGTTTTGAATCAGTGGTTGGTTTAACGTTGTTGGTTTATGTTCTTCTATGTCTACTGTAGTCATAAGTACATGGGTATAATATCTCCGCGATTTGTAGGAAACCATGCCTGATGACGGGAACCAAGGGATCAATGTACAGAAGATTTGTTGGACAAGTGTGACAAGCTTTAGACCAGATGTGATCAATTCTGGCCATATTGTAACTAACAGAGCGATTTCCTATGAATGTTAGCTCCATCTAGTGGCCAATAATGAAGTGTTTTTACTGAAATTCCTCAAGCTGTGAAAATATTGCGATACAGAATTATGGACACTAGATGGAGGCAATGATCATAGGAAATCACAGAGTTATATATAATATGGACAATATTCGTCACGGCTGGGCAAACCTGTGCCACATTCCATCAACTATTTGTTTTCTTATTCATAATAGACTTCTAAGTCTCCATACCACAAAATGTACTCAGCCAATGAGAGGTAATGTCTCCATTTTTATTTTAAAAGGCCTAGAGGACCGCCTTTTAAGTGGTGGGGTTAACGTGTTTCGTCCTGGAAGACGTCTTGAGTAAAAATAGACCTCTTGCAAGAGTTTACGCCACAAAATGTACTCAGCCAATGAGAGGTAATGACTCCTTTTTTATTTTTCTCCTGCTATCAATGGCCAACACGGTACAACACTTCATCCATGTCTTTGGTGATCTCAGATCTCCTTATCAACTGTTTCTTCCATGATGAAGATCAGCCATGGAGTATATCTGAGGTGTAAATCAGGGTGTGCTTCTTCCAGCAACATTTTTGTTTAAATACTTTTATTGGTATGTAAAAACGGTAACATACAAAAAATTTTTTTCAAGGCAACCTCAAGGGAAAGGGGGGTAAAACAAGGTGCACAATATACACAAATGTATTGGGACGCAGCCCTCAAAAGCGAGATAAAAGAAGTTACAAGAGCAGAGATGTTAAAGATTTATAACTGTAGCAGAGTATTATACACTATATCACCAAATGTATTGGGACGCCTGCCTTTACACGCACATGAACTTTAATGGCATCCCAGTCTTAGTCCGTAGGGTTCAATATTGAATTGGCCCACCCTTTGCAGCTATGACAGCTTCATCTCTTCTGGGAAGGCCGTCCACAAGGTTTAGGAGTGTGGCTATGGGAAAAGCATCCCAGAAAAGCATTTGTAAAGTCAGGAACTGATGTTGGACGAGAAGGCCCGGCTCACAGTCTCCGCTCTAATTCATCCCAAAGGTGTTTTATTGGGTTAGGGTCAGGCCAGTTAAGTTCCTCCACCCCAAACTCGCTCATCCATGTCTTTATAGACCTTGCTTTGTACACTGGTGTGCAGTCATGTTGGAACAGGAAGGGGCTGTCCCCAAAGCAGAGCATGAAATTGTCCAAAATGTCTTTTGCTATGCTGATACCTTAAGAGTTCCCTTCACTGGAACTAAGAGGGCCAAGCCCAACCCCTGAAAAACAACCCCCACACCATAATCCCCTCCCCACCAAATGATTTGGACCAGTGCACAAAGCAAGGTCCATAAAGACATTTATGAGCGAGTTTGGGGAGGAGGAACTTGACTGGCCTGCACAGAGTCCTGACCTCAACCAGATAGAACACCTTTGGGATGAATTAGAGTGGAGACTGCACAACAGGCCTTCTTGCTGCCGACTGACCGACCCCCCCCCCCAAAAAAAACACCAGCCGTCACTGGGGGTAGGGTTGCTACCGTTTTGTCAAGTCAAACCCGAACACTTTAGCGGCGCATGCTCCCCAGTTGTACAGACTGTAACAATGAGCGGCTGTGGATAGCGCTGTGCTCGGTACACTGAGCAGCGGTTCAGCGATTTTGACCCTGCACTTTCTTGGACATATACCGGGACAAAGCGGTGGTGGGACAGTTGTCAAGTATGCTTGGGCAGCCACAGTCTGGTATGAATAATGTGTCCGGGTTTCAGGGGACCAGAATCCCGGACACATAATTCAAAACCCGGGCAAATCCCGGACAGGTGGCAACCCTGGGGGTGGCAAGAAACGGAGGAGGAAGGGTTGAACCAGAAAGGGAGAGAAGGGGAAGAGAGATAAGACCAGAGAAATAAAGTGGGGAGAGTAGGATGAAGAGGACAAAAACAGATCCCGGGGGAGAAGGGGGGGTCAAAAATCACCGGCATAGGGACTCTGATGGCTCACAGGGGGATAGTCAGGGCCAAATCACAGGGCCCCGTACAGCCTACCTGACAGGCCCTCTCCTGATTTTCAAAAATTAAAGTTTTTAAATTTAATTTTCGAATTCTATTTATTTTTAAAATTTTAAAAATGATTATTTATTTATTTTTCTTGTTCAAACGTTTTATTAAGCATAGTTCAACATAAATTGCTTAACATATGACAAAAAAAAAAAGAGTCACAGGAAAATTTCGAGAACCCCCCTCTGTGTGCCTGGCCCCCCTACAGGAGGGCCGGTGGTACCTCCCTATCAGCAGCCCTGGGGATAGTAACCTTTTAATCGAATTTAGCTGGAAGGTAGTGATCCACCCAAGGTTTCCAAAAGCGCTCGTATTTTTTGACACCGTCTAATAAAAACTGCTTCAAATTTGGCATGTATCATGGCTCTGGGGGTTCTATTTTTAGTTTCTGTGAAATTAAGAAAAGGAGTTCTCCGGGCCTTAGCGATGGTTTGTTCCTATTTTAATTTTAGGACTCTAGCGGGTCATGTGATCAGCGCATGCCCTTTGCTCATGTTTTTTTTCATGCTTGCGGTGTGGGGATTTCGGAGTGCTTGCGCTTGGCCATAGCGCCTTTGATGACGTCAGATTACGACGAAACGCGTAAGCGCGTCTTGCCACGGCCATCTTTAACATTGTTTGACGTGCTTGTTTTTTTACTCATCCTTGTGAAAACAATACTCCTTGAATAAATTAGCGCTATCAGCATTTAGTCATACTACACCATTGTTGTATTATTTGCATCCTTCGAGGTAAAAGCCACTGCTAATGAATATGTCGGTGTGAGCGGGAGCTTTCTGCCCCAGGATTGCGGGAGATATCCCTCTATAGGAGTCACAGTGACGGACAACGAAGCCGGTGCCATATACAATTTGCTGATCCATCCAGGCTTGTTTCTACACGTGTGGTTATTGACTGCTCTAATACTTAAGGGTCAACTTGTTCTGGTAAGCAGGCTTCCCCCCCTCCTGGTGACAAGTGTCTTCACATTTCTTCTCACAGCAGTTGGCGTGGGGACTCTTTTATCGTCTTTATTTGTGGACTTTTTATGAAGTGTTTTGAGGACTTTCTGGAAGACTTAGTTGGAGCTGCACCCCTTGTGTTTTATATTGATGGTTTGCTTCGCAGCGATAGTGACCTGCAGGAGAACCTTCTTGTTGAGTAGGGCTGTGGCTGGGTCAAGATCCAGAGGACCATTAAACAGGGTAGATAGAATACAGAAAATTTCAGCCTAAAATGCTTGAGCTGGTGGGCAGGTCCACCAGATATGGTGATGTGTGCCTGTATCTGAAAGCAGGTGGGGGTGTTATTTGGAAGAGATTTGGCGATCCGGGCAGGACATTCATATAGAAGACATTTCCCTCACTCAAGGCACTAATACACCTCGAGGGTTGTGTGGAGCCCCGATGTACAGGAAGAAAAATTCCCTCACTCAGGACAGGAAAGTGGCTTCTCCCCCGTGTGCAATCTCTGATGTTTGTAAAGATGGGGCTTGCTAGAAAAACATTTTGCGCACACAGGACAGGAATATGGCTTCTCCCCAGTGTGAGATCTCTGATGTGTGCTAAGTTGTGATTTTCGTACAAAACATTTCCCGCACTCAGGACAGGAATGCGGCTTCTCCCCTGTGTGAGATCTCTGATGTCTGTAGAGATGAGACTTCCTTGAAAACCATTTCCCGCACTCTGGACATAAATACGGCTTCTCACCCGTGTGAGAGCCCTGATGTGTGGCAAGTTGTGATTTTCGTACAAAACATTTGCCACACTCGGGACAGGAATACGGCTTCTCCCCCGTGTGAGATCTCTGATGTGTGTTAAGATGGGCTATCTGTGAAAAACATTTCCCACATTCAGAACAGGAATACGGCTTCTCCCCGGTATGCAATCTCTGATGTCTAAATAGACTGGACTTCAATGAAAAACATTTCCCACACTCGGAACAGGAAAATGGCTTCTCCTCTGTGTGAGACCTCTGATGTGTGACAAGTTCTGATTTTGTTGCAAAACGTTTCCCGCATTCAGAACAGGAATATGGCTTCTCCCCTGTATGCAATCTCTGATGTCTAAATAGACTGGACTTTAATGAAAATAATTTCCCGCACTCGGCACAGGAAAATGCCTTATCTTCTATGTGAGACCTCTGATGATTGAAAAGTTCAGATTTTTCTGCAAAACATTTACCGCATTCAGAACAGGTGAACGGCTTCTCTCCGGTGTGAGACATTTGATGAGTCACAAGTTGTGATTTTTCAAAAAAACATTTCCCGCACTCAGGACAGGAATACGGCTTCTTTCCTGTGTGAGATCTCTGATGTCTGTTAAGACCAAACTTCCCTGAAAAACATTTTCCGCACTCAGAACAAGAATAAGACTTTTCTTCTGTGTGAGATCTCTTATGTAGGGAAAGATGGGCTTTTTTTAAAAAACATTTCCCGCACTCAGGACAGGAATGCCGCTTATCAAGTGTGTGAGATCTTTTATGCCCATCAAGATTGAATTTAAAATGGAAACACTTCCCGCACTCAGTACAGGAAAACCTCTTTTCTGTTGGAAGGAGAGCTCCGTCCCGCACAGTCTGAGGTTCCTCAGGATAAGAGGAATACGATGGTCCGGCACCGTCCCGCACAGTCTGAGGTTCCTCAGGATAAGAGGAATATGATGGTCCGGCACCGTCCCGCACAGTCTGAGGTTCCTCAGGATAAGAGGAATACGATGGTCCGGCACCGTCCCGCACAGTCTGAGGTTCCTCAGGATAAGAGGAATACGATGGTCCGGCACCGTCCCGCACAGTCTGAGGTTCCTCAGGATAAGAGGAATACGATGATCCGGCACCGTCCCTCACAGTCTGAGGTTCCTCAGGATAAGAGGAATACGATGGTCCGGCACCATCCCTCACAGTCTGAGGTTCCTCAGGATAAGAGGAATACGATGATCCGGCACCGTCCCGCACAGTCTGAGGTTCCTCGGGATAAGAGAAATACGATGGTCCGGCACCGTCCCGCACAGTCTGAGGTTCCTCAGGATAAGAGGAATACGATGGTCCATCTACACTGTGTGGTGCCGGATGGACATTTGAGGTAGTCGGGTTTTCTCCTGGACTATACTGTGTGATGTCCTCATCTTCTACTTTACAGTCTGGAGACAAAGTGAGACAATCCTCTGAGGTTTTCCTCATCTCCCGTCCATCTACTAAAATAGAAATACAAAGATTATTACTAGACATGAGCAGATTGGTTCCCCTAAACCAGGACTCCGCCCACATCAGGCAGCTTTGTCTCTGAGGATCTTACAATTCCAACCAAGATGAAGACTGGACTGATCCTGAAGACCATATATACTTTTTAGGAAGTCTAATCAGGATGCAACGCTTTAGATGGGAGTGGTTTGAGGACTGTTCACATGTGTGCATGTCTTTTTTTCAAGTATTTGTGTGCATTGTGTAGATATCAATTATTTTATGTTTGAGTATAAGAGAGCACATATATTATATTTTGTCTCACCAATGTATTGTTTCTACACTTTAATGAGCGAGACACTTTTCCAGTATTTGCTTTAGGGTTTGTTCACAAGGAGCGCTGCACTATTATTTATTTAGAATGTAGAAAATAAAAGTATAGAGTGCAGGGGTCAGGAGTATGTAACATGCAATATATAATTACTGTATACAGTGTAACGGTCAGGAGGACTCATAATATTGGTATTCAGTAATCAGTGGTGGGTGAAATGTTTACTGGAGACAAGTTGCAGAGGTCCCACACCGCTGCCTCCCATCTCCTGAGACTGCACTCAGTGACTTGGGTCTGAGACTATACAGACATATCCCTCCACCCGGCACAGCCAACAAATAACAGAGCAAGTAACCCCGGGAGAATTGTTATGTCAGAAGACTTTTAAGACCAGGGCATGAAGCAGAAGGTCAAAGACTCACACCCCAGGTGCCTAGTTCAAGCAACGCCTATGGTGAAAATGAACATTTTGCGGCCAGCTGAACCCCAGAATCTCCATAAATCCAGTCTAGATACATAAATTGTGTCTGCAGCTCAGAGAAGGAAGATTATCCGAGAGAAATACAGGAATACAGGACGGGGAACACAGCTCAGGAAAGTGACCAGGGGATTACAGGCTGATATCACCCAGTCCCCGCCCTACTCTGGACCAATCAGTGAGCAGTATGGGTGGAGGAATGTATTTAGGGTTAATGACCCACCTGTGCTGATCTCTGTAGGAGTGTCCTCCTCTATAAATGTCCCCGTTATTCCATCCCCCTCCATAGACTGCTGATCATCCCTCACATACGTCTCTTCTTCTTCTGATTTACCCTCAACTTTTAAATCTATCAGATCTTCACCCTAAACCAAGAAAATAAGAGAAAATATCATCTGTAAAATATAAGCTTTAATATTGTAAGATCACGTAAAAAAAAAACAAATATTGTCTCATGTTCTAGATGCTCCGATCCACCAACCTTGTAACAGTGAGGGATGGTGTGACCTTCCTGTGTGGAATCCCGGGAATACAGAGGACGGGGACATCTCTCTGGTGGGTTCCTGGTATTAGGTGGCTCCATCATATCCTTGTGTCCTTCTGAAAACTCCTCCATCACTCCATACTCCTCATCCTCCTCTTTATACTCTTCTTTTACAATAATATTACCCTTGGGGTTTTCATTCTGAAAGATATAATAAAACATTTATTGTAACAAACACACTTGCATATAAATCATAACTACCGATGATTGTTCCTCATCTACCTGATGATGATGAGGGATGGTGTGATCTTCCTGTGTGGAATCCCGGGAATACAGAGGACGGGGACATCTCTCTGGTGGGTTTCTGTATCTGGATGTCTCCACCATGGTGTCCTGGTACAGATCTTTGTGTTCTTTGGGAAAATGCAAACTCTCCATCACATCATCCTCCTCTTTTATCTCTTCTTTAACCTCAACTTTGGAATCGCTCAGGTTTCCACTCTGAATACATAATAAAAATGACATCAATGGTAACAATGCAGATAATGTACAGATCCTAATGATACTATCAGTGATTGTTCCTCATCTACCTGATGATGGTGAGGGATGGTGTGACCTTCCTGTGTGGAATCCCGGGAATACAGAGGACGGGGACATCTCTCTGGTGGGTTCCCATTACTGGATTCATCTGTAAGAAACACACACAATGTCAGGAACCATAAACCAGGTGAAGACAGAAAGTGGTAAAAAAAAAAAAAATCACACCTTTAATGACATAGTAAAAATAACAGTCCAGGAACGTAGTCAAAAACAGAAGCCAGGGTTTGGATGGCAGGGCGGGTAATTAGGTGAGCGGAGGTCAGGAAACCAGAAGTCAGTGTATTCAGGAGGATTCATCAGGAACAGGTATCGGAAGAGACGACTGCCAGGGCAAGTCATACACAGGAACACACTGGAGATCATAGACCACACAAGGGCAAGGAGGAAATGAGCTAAGCTGCTTAAATAGCAAAAAGGGTCTGGCTGTAGGCTGGACTAATGAGGCAGGTAATAGAAACCAGGTGGGTCACTGTGGAAACAATAAGCGGCTGGTAGTTAACCAACAGCTGAGCAGCTTCTGAGCACTGAAAGAAAAAAAGAGCAGCTCGTTAAGTAGCAGGAGCCCAGCCCTGACAGTACCCCCTCCTCCACCCTCGGGCTCCAGGCTTGAGGGGAAAACGTAAATGGAAAGCACGGAGGAGGGGCAGGAGCATATACGTCTGAGGATAAGACCCAAGAGTGTTCCTCCAGACCGTAACCCCTCCAGTGAACTAGATATTGTATGCGTCCACGAAACCTACGGGAGTCAATGATAGATTGTATCTCATATTCTTCATGGCTGTCAACCTCAAGTGAACGAGGCCGTTTGTACCAAGGTGGTATAGCAGCAACACATAAGGAAACATGGAATATGTTGTAAATAGGCATGTTGGAATGAAGATCTAATGCGTTAGGCCACTGGGTTAACCTTACGGAGTAAGCAGAAAGGCCCAATATACCAATGTGCCAGTTGGAGGTTATGGTAAGACAGTCAGACCCTCCTGACCTGCCATGCTTCATGGTCGGAAAAGGGTCTCATATGGATATTAGGGTGGCCCCACACTGTTTTGTTTTGTTTTTTTCTTTTACATTTTGCCGTGGTATAGATTGGGAGACACCCCACACCGGTTTTTGTTTTTTTTACACTTTTGTATTACCAGCAATTTAAATGTCATTTTTTTTCTTTATAAATGTAATTATTGCTGCAGCAGGTTCTATACATGATACAGATGCGCCACTTTACAGGCAGACTAAGGGGACCCCCCCCCCCCCAGGCACTATTATATTGAAAGGAATTTTTTATTTTTATTGTTTTACTTTAAAGGGGTTGTACAACCCTTGAGGTTTTTCACCTTAATGCATTCTATGCATTAAGGTGAAAAACCTTCTGTAGTGCAGCAGCCCCCCAAAGCCCCCCTTTTACTTACCTGAACCTGATCATTCCAGCGACGGGGATGAGCACAGCAGCTCCAGCCACTGTCTCAACTGTCTCAAGTCCTCATTGGACAGATTGATATCTAACATTGCAATACCCAGGCCCCCATACAATTTTTATGGCCAATAACTTGCATATAAGCCTTCAAAATGGGGATTTTTCAAATTCGGGTCCCGTAGACTTCAGTGGGGTTTGGGTCCGAACTTTTGGGATGTTCAAGAGTTCTGATGCGAACTGAAAAGGGGGGGGGGGGTGTTCAGGCCATCTCTAGTCAGGAGTATGTAATGTACAATATAGAGTATTCAGTGTAATGGCCAGGACTCATAATATTGGTATTCAATAATCAGTGGTGGCTTAAATGTTTATTTGTGTAAGGAACCATAGACTGGGTGAATGGAAGATCTAATGTGTAGGCCACTGGGTTAATCCTACGGAGTATGCGTAAAGATCCAATATACCGAGGGGCCAGTTTTAGTGAGGGAACACAGAATCTGAGGTTACGGGAAGACAGCCAGACCCTCTCCCCAACTTGGTAGGAGGGCACAGGTAGGTGTCGGCGGTCAACATGGAGTTTGTACCTCTCACTGGAGTGTTGCAAGGATTCTTGGACCTGCACCCAAGTGGAATGGAGTTCTTGAAGATGTTCCTCTAACACAGGAATGCCTTGCAGAATGAATTAATCAGGCAACATGGATAGCTGGAACCCATAGTTTGCCATAAACTAGGATAATCAGGAGGCGGCATTGATGGCGCTATTGTGAGCAAACTCCGCCCAAGGTAACAGGTCTGACCAGTTGTTATGATGGTCTGAAATATAGCAACGTAGAAACTGCTCCAAGGCTTGGTTGGCCCAATCTGTGGTCCATTGGACTGCAGGTGATATGCTGAGGATAAGGAAAGCTGAACTCCCAACTGTGCACAAAAAGGCTCACCAAAACCTGGACACAAACTGGCTACCCCTGTACGAGATGATAACTTTAGGTAAGTTCTTTGGACGTCAGCAGCTTCTTAAGTGGAATACAATGTGACATCTTTGAAAAGCAGTCAACCACTATAAGAATAACTTTGTTGCCCTGGGAGTTGGGTAAATCCACAATAAAATCAATAGACAGGTGGGTCCAAGACCTGTCTCCACTGGGTATGGGTTGTAGGAGGCCCACTGGAAGGTGAAATCAACAGACAAGTGGGTCCATGACCTCTCTCCACTGGGTATGGGTTGTAGGAGGCCCACTGGAAGGTGAAATCAATAGACAAGTGGGTCCATGACCTCTCTCCACTGGGTATGGGTTGTAGGAGGCCCACTGGAAGGTGAAATCAATAGACAAGTGGGTCCATGACCTCTCTCCACTGGGTATGGGTTGTAGGAGGCCCACTGGAAGGTGAAATCAATATACAAGTGGGTCCATGACCTCTCTCCACTGGGTATGGGTTGTAGGAGGCCTACTGGAAGGTGTCGTGGTGTTTTATTCTGAGCACACACGGGACAAGTGGCTACGAAGGCAGTTACATCAGCGCGGAGACTAGGCCACCAGAATTGTTGAGACTTGGACCATATGAGTGGATGCTTCTCTGGGTGCCCAGCTGTAGCGGTCATGCGGTTTTCCAGGAGGAGAATGGATCTCAGAGGCCAGAATTCTCTCACCCAAAGGTGAAGTGGGACTATGCAATAATACATCTGCCCTTAAATTCTTCGTACGAATGAGACTATGTAATTGAAGCTTGACAGAAAAAGATAAACGTTTAGCCTCAGACAACAGTGCAAGATTCTTAGGGTTAGTCAAAATGAGGACCGTCACAGTAGTACTCTTGAGGAGATGCCTCCATTCTTTAAGAGCTAAAATGATGGCTAATAAGTCTCTGTCCCCAATTTCGTAATTGCGTTCTGCTGGAGACAATTTCTTAGAAAAGTGGCCACAAGGATGCAGAAAATTCTCAGAGGAAAGACGTAGAGACAGGAGAGCACCTCCTCTAGTCTCAGATGCATCAACATCAAGAATGAAGAGTAGCACAGGATCGGGATGTGCCAGCACTGGAGCTGCAGCAAAAGTGGACTTGAGGGATTCAAAGGCTTTAACCGGAATCTGGGAACCAAATCCTTTGGGTTGCCCTCTTTTCTGGTCATATGAGTCAGGGGTTTGACCAGAGAAAAGAAATTACAAATACACTTCCGATAATAATTGGCAAAGCCAAGAAAATGTTGTAGAGGATGTAGACCTATAGGCCGAAGCAGATAGCTTCTCTGGGTCCATCGAAAACCAATGGGATCAGATAAGCATTCCTAACAGTAATGAGATTGAAACCCCTATACAAGGTCTTAGTTCACCGCTCTTCTTTTTCACAAAGAAACAGCCAGCACCGACGGGAGAAGTGGACTTGCGGATAAAACCCTGGGACAGTGAATCCGCAACATACTCCTCCATAACCTTATCTTCTGAGACAGACAGAGCAAAAAACCCGGTCACGAGGAGGAACGGCACCAGGTTGAAGATCAATTGTGCAGTCATAAGGCCGATATGGCACCAAAATACCGATCCGACCTTTGTCAAAGACATCACAGAATTTATGGTACTCTTTTGGCAATGAAGTTGACCACAACAGAACCTCGGCACTATGTCAATCAAAAGAAGGATTGTGCCTCTGTAACCAACGACAACTGGGTAATGAGGTGAGGAAATAACTTGGAATTGGATTATCTCATGGTGAAGAGCCCCTACAGCCATGGTCAACGGAGTGGATTCATGAGTCACATGGGCAGGCTATAGAGGTCTCCCATCAATAGCCTCAATGGCAAGTGGGGAGGCACAAGGCTGCAGCGGTATCAAGTGCTTCAACACAAAGGCACTATTTATGAACAAGCCTGCAAAGACACCACCTAAGGTCTGTCCCCTACAGGACCTCAGGTGCGGGCGTTTCCCAGACGGGTTGGACAAGACCTGCTTGGCCACAGTAAAGGCACAATCTCTCTCTTCTCCTAAAGGCCCTCTCTTTGGCAGAGGGATATGTGAAACCCAGTTACATGGGCTCGATTTCTCTGGAGGACTTGGGCCTAGGAGGTGAGGGAGGCATGGGTGGGAATGCAAAGCTCAGAGCCAAACTTAAAGGAGGCTTTCGCAACCGCTCCTTAATGGAAGGTCTCTAATTCTGGCATCAATGAGAATGGCAAACAAGTATATCTTGAGCTGCAATCTCATCCTTAATGTTATCCGAGAGACCATGGAAAAAGCAGCCACGAAAGCCTTATTGTTCCAACCAACCTCTGCTGCCAGAGTACGGGATTCAATAGTGTAATTGGCAACAGTTCTCGTACTCTGTTTAATTAACACAAGGCTTTTGGTAGCAGAGGTGGAACAAATGGGAATATCAAATACCCTTTCAAAGGAGGCCACAAAGGGTCAGGAGACCAAAAGTCAGCGTAGTCAGAAGCAAAAATCTGAAACAGATATCGGAAAATAAGTCAGCCAGGCCAAGTCATAAACAGGAACATATTGGAGATCATAGACCACACAAGGGCAAGGAGGAAATGAGCTAAGCTGCTTAAATAGCAAAATGGGGCTGTCTGTAGGCTGGACTAATGAGGCAGGTTATGGTAACCAGGTGAGTCACTATGGTAACAATGAGTGGCTGGTAATTACCCGACAGCTCTGCACCTACTGAGCACTGAAATAAAAAGCTGCTCGTTAAGTAGCAGGAGCCCAGCCCTGACACACACGGACTGAATACATTGTTTCTATGTGTTTATCAGATGATGGGGGGTCTAGGTGGACCCTCCGTACTGCTCTCTCCTTTACAATAAAGTCTCCTCTTACCCGGTGATGTGAGGGGCGGCTGATTGTCCATCATGACGTCCTTGTAGAGATCCTTGTGTCCTTCTAAATACTCCCACTCCTCCATGGAGAAATAGACAGTGACATCCTGACACCTTATAGGAACCTGACACACACAATGATACAGTCACCATCCAGACACATCCCTTGTCTGTTACTGGATAATATCCCAGAATTCCCAGAATCCTCCTCACCTCTCCTGTCAGCAGCTCCATCATCTTCTTGGTGACTTCTAGAATCTTCTCCATGTTGTGTCTCTCAGGTTTTAGGGAGTCACATGGAGGCACTGTGATGGTCATGTGATCACCTGACTTCACCAGAGGAAATCTCTGTATTGAGGAACCAATTGGAATATCATGTTAGATCCCAGAATCCTCCTCACCTCTCCGGTCAGGTCTGTGTTTTATTAATAGAGATAAGAGTGATGTCATGTGACCTCCCAGAATCCTCCTCACCTCTCCGGTCAGGTCTGTGTTTTATAAATAAAGATAAGAATGATGTCATGTGACCTCCCAGAATCCTCCTCACCTCTCCGGTCAGGTCTGTGTTTTATTAATAGAGATAAGAGTGATGTCATGTGACCTCCCAGAATCCTCCTCACCTCTCCGGTCAGGTCTGTGTTTTATTAATAGAGATAAGAGTGATGTCATGTGACCTCCCAGAATCCTCCTCACCTCTCCGGTCAGGTCTGTGTTTTATTAATAGAGATAAGAGTGATGTCATGTGACCTCCCAGAATCCTCCTCACCTCTCCGGTCAGGTCTGTGTTTTATTATTAATAGAGATAAGAGTGATGTCATGTGACCTCCCAGAATCCTCCTCACCTCTCCGGTCAGCAGGTAGATGATCTCCAGGGTGAGATTTAGTATCTTCTCAGTCATGTGACTCTGGTCCTCCTCCATCCTCATTGATGTGGTCATGTGATCTATACAGGTTTCTGTCTAGACAGGTAAGGATGAAAATTGATAATGAAAATATATATGTAAGTGGGGGAATGTTCTGCCCCTGAAGGGGTTAATCTAGGTTTCCACACTATATATGTGTGTATCATCATCTGCTGGAGGTAAAAGACATCACAGTGACTATAGAGGAAGAGGACGGACATGACGGGGGGTTACTGGGTGTAAATAGAAAATAAGATCTTATTACCTCTGCTGCCTCTTCCAACAATGTCTCCTCTCTACTTCCTCCCGACTCACCTCTTACCCAGAACTTCCTGTCTGTAGCTGACATCACTTCCTGTCTTCCATAGAGACTTCCTGTCTGGGTAAAAGTGAGAAGATCACCACCTTGTAGAGATCAGAGGAACTGCAGCCCCGAGAAACGTCTCGTAGTGTGAACACGGCCTTGTGCTGTATGTGTATGTAGGGTTGTTGAAAAGAGGCCATTATCCTCATCAAAATTGGGACAAGGTGCTTTGCGAGGAGGGTCCACTCTAGAGGGGCACCCCCTATGTTGAGGTCATGTGGCCTAGTATGGTTTAGGACACACTCGCCTTCCTCTTTCTTGGCCAGCCAAGCTGCATATTTGGATTAAGGGCCTGGTATGGATTTCCTGGGGGACCTCAAACTTTTTTTTTGTTGTTTCTTTGTGGGGACCCCCTTAAAATTTATTCCCGACTCAAAGGAGCTCCTCGGGGCACTGGCCATCCCACCACCAATGCTATTTATTTTTTATACCTTTTTATCTCAATAGGGTTTGGCATCCGATCTTCTCTGTAGTTCACCAAAATCTGTTTGAACTGAACTCAGAGCAGTTTGGCTCATCGCTAGTAGAGAGCTGATATACGCCTGACCCACACTCTGTATGCTGGACTGTATATACAGTGGGGACGGAAAGTATTCAGACCCCCTTAATTTTTTCACTCTTTGTTATATTGCAGCCATTTGCTAAAATCATTTAAGTTCATTTTTTTCCTCATTAATGTACACACAGCACCCCATATTGTACACACAGCACCTCATATTGTACACACAGCACCCCATATTGACAGAAAAACACAGAATTTTTGATATTTTTTCAGATTTATTACAAAAGAAAAACTGAAATATCACATGCTCCTAAGTATTCAGACTCTTTGCTGTGACACTCATATATTTAACTCAGGTGCTGTCCATTTCTTCTGATCATCCTTGAGATGGTTCTACACCTTCATTTGAGTCCAGCTGTGTTTGATTATACTGATTGGACTTAATTAGGAAAGCCACACATCTGTCTATATAAGACCTTACAGCTCACAGTGCATGTCAGAGCAAATGAGAATCATGAGGTCAACGGAACTGTCTGAAGAGCTCAGAGACAGAATTGTGGCAAGGCACAGATTTGGCCAAGGTTACAAAAACATTCTGCTGCGCTTAAGGTTCCTAAGAGCACAGTGGCCTCCATAATCCTTAAATGGAAGACGTTCGGGACGACCAGAACCCTTCCTAGAGCTGGCCGTCCGGCCAAACTGAGCTATCGGGGGAGAAGAGCCTTGGTGAGAGAGGTAAAGAAGAACCCAAAGATTTGTGTGGCTGAGCTCCAGAGATGCATTCAGGAGATGGGAGAAAGTTGTAGAAAGTCAACCATCACTGCAGCCCTCTACCAGTCGGGGCTTTATGGCAGAGTGGCCCGACGGAAGCCTCTCCTCAGTGCAAGACACATGAAAGCCCGCATGGAGTTTGCTAAAAAACACCTGAAGGACTCCAAGATAGTGAGAAATAAGATTCTCTGATCTGATGAGACCAAGATAGAACTTTTTGGCCTTAATTCTAAGCGGTATGTGTGGAGAAAACCAGGCACTGCTCATCACCTGTCCAATACAGTCCCAACAGTGAAGCATGGTGGTGGCAGCATCATGTTGTGGGGGTGTTTTTCAGCTGCAGGGACAGGACGACTGGTTGCAATCGAGGGAAAGATGAATGCGGCCAAGTACAGGGATATCCTGGATGAAAACCTTCTCCAGAGTGCTCAGGACCTCAGACTGGGCCGAAGGTTTACCTTCCAACAAGACAAGGACCCTAAGCACACAGCTAAAATAATGAAGGATTGGCTTCACAACAACTCCGTGACTGTTCTTGAATGGCCCAGCCAGAGCCCTGACTTAAACCCAATTGAGCATCTCTGGAGAGACCTAAAAATGGCCGTCCACCAACGTTTACCATCCAACCTGACATAACTGGAGAGGATCTGCAAGGAGGAATGGCAGAGGATCCCCAAATCCAGGTGTGAAAAACTTGTTGTATCTTTCCCAAAAAGACTCATCAAAAGGGGCTTCTACTAAATACTGAGCAAAGGGTCTGAATACTTAGGAGCATGTGATATTTCAGTTTTTCTTTGTTAATTAATCTGCAAAAATGTCAACAATTCTGTGTTTTTCTGTCAATATGGGGTGCTGTGTGTACAATATGGGGGGCTGTGTGTACAATATGGGGTGCTGTGTGTGCAATATGGGGGGCTGTGTGTACATTAATGATGAAAAAAATTAACTTAAATGATTTTAGCAAATGGCTGCAATATAACAAAGAGTGAAAAATTTAAGGGGGTCTGAATACTTTCCGTCCCCACTGTAATATACTCCTGACCACTGCACTCTGTTCCCTGGGCTGTATATGATATACTCCTGACCACTGCACTCTGTACCCTGGTCTGTGTATGATATACTCCTGACCACTGCACTCTGTACCCTGGGCTGTATATGATATACTCCTGACCACTGCACTCTGTACCCTGGGCTGTGTATGATATACTCCTGACCACTGCACTCTGTACCCTGGGCTGTATATGATATACTCCTGACCACTGCACTCTGTACCCTGGGCTTTATATGATATACTCCTGAACACACACTCTGTACACAGGGCTGTATATGATATACTCCTGACCACTGCACTCTATATATATACGGCTGTATATACCAAACACCAAATTACGATGCTTGGGCAAACCTACCTACAATGCTGGAATCATTTGTCACAAAGATCAGCAGTACCCTTCTGTAACATTCTGGTGAACAATAAGTGCACTCTCAGGCATCATGGGGAGCTTTGTAAACTCTTCACAACCACTGGATGGTTTCCCTAGACTCCCCACCCCACCATGTTGCCTGGACTCAGATATCCCACCTGCAGGCCCAGCACTGGCATTGTGGGTGCTGTGAGATAGAGGAGAGAGAAACCAGAGAACATCCGCTCGCTGACCCCTGGAAGTGAAGTGTATTGGGTCACTTCCGGGTTTAGTTCCATCATTCCTGGCCACTGTGGACGGAGGAGCTGTGAATGGAGCCCAGCCTGCTCTCCATTATCTTCAGTGGAGGGCAGGAGAGACATGAAGGACCTAATAGAACCTTCATGTCTCATTAGAGAGAAGAAAGACAAAAAGACTCCAATACGGCGTGACCCTTGTACCAATTCCCTATGAATGTATATAATGAAACAAGGGATGTGTAGTAAAGAGCTAATATATATGTATCTGGAATACACACTATGAAATATATATATATATATATATATATATATATATATATATATAGATATAGTGTATATACTTTTTTCCCTACTTTTACTTTAGTAATTGCAGTAGCTCTTCCCGCCACTTAAGTATTTAATTTTGTGACTTTCATTGATTACCGTTGCTGACCGGACGTGAACAGGGTTAATAGCTGTCTGTATAAATTCCCGGAGGCTACCTGATCTGACAGGCTGATGAAGGAGGCGTTGCTATTGGCTACCGATCCTCTGGCTGATAGGTCATCCACACAGGCTGTAGGATCTTCCCAGGCGTCCATGGCAGCTCTGGAATTATCTGCCCAGCGGTCTTTGGCTTCTCTGGCCTCGACTCGCCCTTGGACTGCTGGCTTTCCTTGCACTGCCGGCTCATAGTAGGTAATGTTCAGTAACGACAACAGTCCATCCAGTTCAACCTGTGTAGTGTGTCAGTGTCGATGATTATTTCCCATATCCCTGTATGTTGTGTTCTTTAAGATGCACGTCCAAGAGTCTTTTAAAAATATCCATACTCCACCAGATGTGGAAGAGAGTTCAACATCCTTACCACCTTGACAGTGAAAACCCCTCTGCGCAGCTTAAGGTCAAACCGCTTCTCCTCCAATCTCATTGTGTGGCCCCGTGTCCTCTCACACCCCCTGAGATTGAATCGTTTTTCGTACACTGGGATCACCATTGAGATATTTGTAAATCGCTATCATGTCCTCTCTCAGTCGTCTCGTCTCCAGCGAGAATAAATGTAGGGCTTGTAGTCGCTCCTCATATTTGAGGTCCTCCAGACTCCTTATTAATTTATACAATTTAAAGGCTGCGCTGCTAGTGCAAATACATGATCATATTAACTGAAAATACCATAATTATGAATGAACACAAGTGAATTGTTTCATAACAAAAAAAAAAAAATGCACATAAATCGCATGCAAAAAAAAAAGAATCGCATGCAAAAAAAATGAGTGGAACATTCAGTAAACAAAAACGATTAAATAGAGTCCATTTAGTCATAGATTGAAATGAACTGTAGGTCTTGTGGGTGTAGAAAATGGTTGGATAGAGGGAGAAAGACACCCTTCCTTCAAGTGATATAAAGATTATCTCCGTAGGGAGCGTGATGTTAAAATAGAGAGAAGATCCTCCACCTCAAGTAAGGTAAGCCCCTTACCAGATCCAAAGATCTCCTGTCACAGGGATCAAGCACACATGTGGCTGTGTCCCCCAGCCACTGGGTCTCTGTCAGTGCGCAGATCGGAAGCCACCTCTCCAGGGAATCAATCCAAACGTGATTTATCCGCTCACAGACCATGGATAAATAGGAAAGAAATGCTCCATAGCGTAATACAGTTAAAATCCACTTTAATTTATAAAAGAAAAGCACTTACAATTTGTGCAGTAAAGATCGCTTATAAAAACATGTAGCGCCGGCCGGCTTCAGCTGCTGCCCGTTTCTTCCGGGTTCAGCGTGGTATGGTGGTGACGTCAGCACGCCGCTCCTCCCTACGCCGTTTCGACAAATCTGTCGTCTTCCTGGGGTACCCCAGGCGTAGGGAGGAGCGGCGTGCTGACGTCACCACCATACCACGCTGAACCCGGAAGAAACGGGCAGCAGCTGAAGCCGGCCGGCGCTACATGTTTTTATAAGCGATCTTTACTGCACAAATTGTAAGTGCTTTTCTTTTATAAATTAAAGTGGATTTTAACTGTATTACGCTATGGAGCATTTCTTTCCTATTTATCCATGGTCTGTGAGCGGATAAATCACGTTTGGATTGATTTCCTGGAGAGGTGGCTTCCGATCTGCGCACTGACAGAGACCCAGTGGCTGGGGGACACAGCCACATGTGTGCATGATCCCTGTGACAGGAGATCTTTGGATCTGGTAAGGGGCTTACCTTACTTGAGGTGGAGGATCTTCTCTCTATTTTAACATCACGCTCCCTACGGAGATAATCTTTATATCACTTGAAGGAAGGGTGTCTTTCTCCCTCTATCCAACCATTTTCTACACCCACAAGACCTACAGTTCATTTCAATCTATGACTAAATGGACTCTATTTAATCGTTTTTGTTTACTGAATGTTCCACTCATTTTTTTTGCATGCGATTCTTTTTTTTTTGCATGCGATTTATGTGCATTTTTTTTTTTTTTTTTTGTTATGAAACAATTCACTTGTGTTCATTCATAATTATGGTATTTTCAGTTAATATGATCATGTATTTGCACTAGCAGCGCAGCCTTTAAATTGTATAGCTAGTAAGGTGGAGGTTGTTTCACATCTAAGGTTGCAGCAGCATTTTACATTTCAATTTTTGGTTTGAGATATTTGTCTTTTCATCACACACATGTGGGGATCATTTCCACTTATGGGATAGCGCAGTATTTTTTACGATATTACAGTTCCTTATTAATTTAGTTGCCCTTCTCTGAACTCTCTCCAGCTCCAGCACATCCCTTCTGAGGACTGGTGACCAGAACTGCACAAAATACTCCAGATGTGGCCGGACCAGAGTTATATAAAATAGCAGATTATAGTTTTATCTCTGGAGTATATCCCTTTTTTATACATGCTAATATCCTGCAGGCTTTGGTAGCTGCAGCTTGACATTGCATGCTATAGCTTAGTCTGTCATCTACTAGGACCCCCAGATCTTTCTCCATTCTTGACTCCCCCCAGAGGTTCTCCCCTAGTGAGTAGTTTGCGTTTATGTTTTTAGCCCCCAAGTGTATTATTTGACATTTCTCCACATTAAACCTCATTTGCCATGTAGTTGCCCACCCCATTATTTTGTTCAGGTCTTTCTGTAAAATTTCTTTATCCTGATGTGAAGTTATTGCCCTGCTTAATTTTGTATCGTCCGCAAAAACTGAAATTGTGCCATTTATCCCATCCTCTATATCATTTATTAATAAATTAAACAGAACCTTGTGGTATCCCACTTACCACTCCAGACCAGTCTGAGCACACTTTATTTATCACCACTCTTTGGACACACCCCTGGAACCACTTTTCTATCCAAGATCAAACTCTATGGTCCATACCTACAGACCTCAGCTTGGAGATTCAACGTTTACGGGGAACTGTATAAAATGCTCTTGCAAAATCCAGATATCTGGAGGGCAGCTCACTTCCTTGTAGAATGTTAACAGATTGGTCTGGCAAGAACGACCCTTCGTAAACCCATGCTGATTACTGTAATAGAATGTATAAACAACTGTGACTCCATCTTAGATTCTCTTCTCTTCCGCAAAGTAGAAGTGAACTTTTCCTGTTTGTGTGTTTTACCATAATCAGCTTAAAAGTTTGCATAGAACCACACCCTATGAGATGTTGTGGTTAAGCCGAATTTGTGTCAGCAAAAGTCATTAGCTATTTCTTGTTATCTAGTCAAGCAGCCTAACTCTTGATAAGAAAGTACTGGGTTTAAATTTTTTAAAACCCTTAGACATGTATTTTTACTGGTATATATACTACCCTTGTATTCAATAAAAATCAGAAATCTTATGAACACACTCCAGCTTGTTTCCCGTGTCTCATGTGGTCTCTCCCGGATCCGAGGATCCCGGTGGTCTGCCTGCATAAACCAGGGTGGTCTTCAAGGTGTACAATTCCTTTCAACTACTACTAAGGATACGGTTTGCATCAGCAAATTCTTGAATACAGTCCCTTATTGTCCCCTCCAATAATTTACATACTATTGATGTTAGGCTAACTGGCCTATAGTTTCCAGGGATTTGTCTCTGTCCTTTTTTGCTAGGTTCCCCCTGGACCGTTGGCAGCTGCTCCCCTAGGACCATCCCAGAAAGCATTTCCTCCACTGTCCTTCGCCTGTCGCCCCTACATGTTTTGAGAGTGCATTGTGTTGTGTTTTTATATTTTTTTTATATTAAACTGTGCTACACCATAGCCTGCTTGATGCTTCTCTTTCCCTCCCCTCATCTCATTAGAGCAGGGGTCTCAAACTTGCGGCCCTCCAGCTGTTACAAAACTACAAATCCCATCATGCCCTTGCCTGTGGGAGTCATGCTTGTAACTGTCAGCCTTGCAATGCCTCATGGGACTTGTAGTTTCACAACAGCTGGAGGGCCACCAGTTTGAGACCCCTGCATTAGAGGCATTGTGGCCAGAGAAGCTGTAAATGGAGCCCATTCTGCTCTTCATCTTCAGTAGAGACCAGGAGAGACATGATGGGGCTAATAGACTCTCATGAAAGAGAACCCGTCACCACAAAATGCTAACATATGGGGGGCTTTTAGTCCATTATTTTATAGCAATAAACTTAAGTGAACATAAGGTTGGAAAACATTCAAGTTACTTCCAAACACTTAAACTCCCCCCCAAAATGTTTGAGTCCCCATGTACATAAACGATATTTTACGGACCCTTACATATGAAATGTTGATTGCACTAATGTCCAAATTCAGTATTTCATTTTTGAATCAGTAGTTGGTTTAATATTGTTGGTTTATGTTCTTCGATGTCTACTGTAGTCATAAGTGCATGGGTATAATATCTCCGGGATTTGTAGGAAACCATGCCTGATGACGGGAACCAAGGGATCAATGTACAGAAGATTTGTTGGACGAGTGTGACAAGAATGAGCCCAGATGTGATCAATTCTGGCAGTATTGTAACTAACAGAGTGATTTCCTATGATTGTCAGCTCCATATAGTGGCCACAATTAAGTATTTTCCTGAAATTCCTCCATCTGTAAAAATATTTTGATACAGAATTATGGACACTAGATGGAGGTAATGATCATAGGAAATCACTGAGTTATATAAAATATGGACAATATTCATCACAGCTGGGCAAACATGTGCCACATTCCATCAACTATTTGTTTTCTTATTCGTAATAGACCTCTAAGTCTCCATACCACAAAATGTACTCAGCCAATGAGAGGTAATGACTCCATTTTTATTTTAAAAGGCCTAGAGGACCGCCTTTTAAGTGGTGGGTTTAACGTGTTTCGTCCTGGAAGACGACTTGAGAAAACAGACCTCTTGCAAGAGTTTACACCACAAAATGTACTCAGCCAATGAGAGGTAATGACTCCATTTTTATTTTTCTCCTGCTATCAATGGCCAACACGGTACAACACTTCATCCATGTCTTTGGTGATCTCTGATCTCCTTATCAACTGTTTCTTCCATGATGAAGATCAGCCATGGAGTATATCTGAGGTGTATATCAGGGTGTGCTTCTTCCCCACATGTCCAGCAACATTCATATAGAAGACATTTCCCGCACTAACTAATACACCTCGAGGGTTGTGTGGGACCCCTAATGTACGGGAAGACAGGACTTCAGTGAGGAACATTTCCCTCACTCAGGACAGGAATACGGCTTCTCCCCCGTGTGAGATCTCTGATGTCTGGAAAGATCGGACTTCTGTAAAAAACATTTCCCGCATTCAAGGCAGGAATACGG
This sequence comes from Lithobates clamitans, assembly GCA_037952925.1. Lineage (NCBI taxonomy): Eukaryota > Metazoa > Chordata > Amphibia > Anura > Ranidae > Lithobates > Lithobates clamitans. The sequence continues at coordinate 2,297,578 of JBBGZY010001964.1, forward strand.
CTTCTCCCCCGTGTGCAATCTTTGATGTGTGTAAAGATGGGACGTCTGTGAAAAACATTTTCCGCAGTCAGGACAGGAGTACGGCTTCTCCCCGGTGTGAGATCTCTGATGTGTGACAAGTTTTGATTTATCTATAAAACGTTTTCCACATTCAGGACAGGAAAGTGGCTTCTCCCCTGTGTGAGATCTCTGATGTCTGTAAAAATTGGACTTATCTGAAAAACATTTCCCGCACTCAAGACAGGAAAGTGGCTTCTCCCCCGTGTGAGATCTCTGATGCCTGGAAAGATGGGACTTCCTAGAAAAACATTTCCCGCACTCAGGACAGAAGTACGGCTTCTCACCTGTGTGAGACCTCTGATGTGAGACAAGATGATATTTTCCTACAAAACACGCCCCGCACTCAGGACAGGAATATGGCTTCTCCCCCGTGTGCAAACTCTGATGTCTGTAAAGATGGGCTATCTGTGAAAAACATTTCCCGCACTCAGAACAGGAATACGGTTTCTCACCCGTGTGCAAACTCTGATGTCTGTAAAGATGGGCTATCTGTGAAAAACATTTCCCGCAATCAGAACAGGAATACGGTTTCTCACCCGCGTGCAATCTCTGATGTCTATAAAGATTAGACTTCACTGAAAAAAATTTCCCGCACACAGAACAGGAAAATTGCTTCTCCTCCGTGTGAGACCTCTGATGTATGACAAGTTTTGATTTTACTGTGAAACATTTCCCGCATTCAGAACAGCAATGGGGTTTCTCTCCCGTGTGAATTCTCTGATGTACTGAAAGACTGGACTTCACTGAAAAACATTTTCCGCACTCAGAACAGGAATACGGCTTCTCAACTGTGTGAGATCTTTTATGCACAATTAGTTTGGAGAGAAATTGGAAACACTTCCCGCACTCAGTACAGGAAAGCCTCTTATCTGTTGGAAGTTTGGCACTGTCCCTCACAGTCTGAGGTTCCTCAGGATAAGAGGAATACGATGGTCCAGCACCGTCCCGCACAGTCTGAGGTTCCTCAGGATAAGAGGAATACGATGGTCCGGCACCGTCCCGCACAGTCTGAGGTTCCTCAGGATAAGAGGAATACGATGGTCCGGCACCGTCCCGCACAGTCTGAGGTTCCTCGGGATAAGAGGAATACGATGGTCCGGCACCGTCCCGCACAGTCTGAGGTTCCTCGGGATAAGAGGAATACGATGGTGCGGCACCGTCCCGCACAGTCTGAGGTTCCTCGGGATAAGAGGAATACGATGGTCCGGCACCGTCCCGCACAGTCTGAGGTTCCTCAGGATAAGAGGAATACGATGGTCCGGCACCGTCCCGCACAGTCTGAGGTTCCTCAGGATAAGAGGAATACGATGGTCCATCTACACTGTGTGGTGCCGGATGGACATTTGAGGTAGTCGGGTTTTCTCCTGGACTATACTGTGTGATGTCCTCATCTTCTACTTTACAGTCTGGAGACAAAGTGAGACAATCCTCTGAGGTTTTCCTCATCTCCCGTCCATCTACTAAAATAGAAATACAAAGATTATTACTAGACATGAGCTGATTGGTTCCCCTAAACCAGGACTCCGCCCACATCAGGCAGCTTTGTCTCTGAGGATCTTACAATTCCCCCCTCAAGGTAACTAGTAAATGGGTCCTCTGATCTCCTACCAGTTCATTTCTTTATTCATGGACCTTAGTCAGAGAGTGAGGAAACAACGAGAACTGTCTTTTATAGGAGTGACAGTGATGAGGGGATTATAGGACGAGTGTCCCCTCCCCCTCTATCACTCATTGCCATCTTCCCAACACAAGAAGTCCTGCACTTCCTTATTTAGTCCATGATTTAGTCATGAATAACAGCGGGGCTGAGCCCCACCAGAGGTCAGAGAGTGAGGATGGGGGGAGAACAACCAAGATGAAGAATGGACTGATCCTGAAGACCATATCTACTTTTGAGGAAGTCAAATCAGGATGCAGCGCATCAGATGGGCAATGTTTGAGGACTGTTCACCGGTGTGCATGTCTTTTCTTCATGTTTTTTTGTGTTTGTGTGCAACAGTTTGTGCATTGTGTAGATATATTATATTTGAACATAAGGGAGCACATATATTATATCATTATATTTTGTCTCACCAATGTATTATTTCTGCACTTTAATGAGAGAGACACTTTTATAGTCTGTTTCCGGTATCTGCTTTAGGGTTTGTTCACGAGGAGTGCTGCACTAATATTTATTTAGAATATACAACATAGAGAATATAGTGTAAGGGTCAGGACTTATAATATTGGTGATCAGTAATCAGTGGCGGATGAAATGTTTACTGGAGACAAGTTGCAGAGGTCCCACACCGCTTCCTCCCATCTCCTGAGACTGCACTCAGTGACTTGGGTCTGAGACTATACAGACATATCCCTCCACCCGGCACAGCCAGCAAATAACAGAGCAAGTAACCCGGGAGAATTGTTCTGTCAGAGATCTTGCTAGACCCGGGAATGGGGCAGAAGACCACAGAAACATACCCCAGGTGCCTAGGTCAAGCAACATCTATGGTGTAAAACAACATTTTTCTGCCAACTCAGCCCCAGAATCTCCATAAATCCAGTCTAGATACATAAATTGTGTCTGCAGCACAGAGAAGGAAGATTATCCGAGAGAAATACAGGAATACAAGACGGGGAACACAGCTCAGGAAAGTGACCAGGGGATTACAGGCTGATATCACCCAGTCCTCACCCTACTCTGGACCAATCAGTGAGCAGTATGGGTGGAGGAATGTATTTAGTGTTAATGACCCACCTGTGCTGATCTCTGTAGGAGTGTCCTCCTCTATAAATGTCCCCGTTATTCCATCTTCCTCCATAGACTGCTGATCATCCCTCACATACCTCTCTTCTTCTTCTGATTTAACCTCAACTTTTATATCTATCAGATCTTCACCCTAAACCAAGAAAATAAGAGAGAATATAATCTCTAAAATATGAGTTTTAATATTGTAAGATCACGTTAAAAAAATCAAAACATTTTTTCTAGATTTCGTCCCACCAACCTTGTAACAGTGGGGGATGGTGTGATCTTCCTGTGTGGAATCCCGGGAATACAGAGGACGGGGACATCTCTCTGGTGGGTTCCTGGTATTAGGTGGCTCCATCATATCCTTGTGTCCATCTGAAAATGTCTCCATCCCTCCATACTCCTCATCCTCCTCTGTAAATTCTAATTTTACAACAATATTATCCTTGGGGTTTTCATTCTGAAAGATATAAAACATTCATTGTAACAAACCTGACTGTATATGAATCATAACTACCAATAATTGTTCCTCATCTACCTGATGTTGGTGAGGGATGGTGTGACCTTCCTGTGTGGAATCCCGGGAATACAGAGGATGGAGACATCTCTCTGGTGAATTTCTGTAGCTGGATGACTCCACCATGGTGTACTTGTACAGATCATTTTGTTCTTTGGGAATCTGCAACTCCTCCATCACCCCATCCTCATCATCCTCCTCTTTTATCTCTTCTTTAACCTCAACTTTAGGATCTCTCAGGTTTCCACTCTGAATATATAATAAAAATGACATCAATGGTAACAATGCAGATAATGTACAGATCCTAATGATACTATCAGTGATTGTTCCTCATCTACCTGATGATGGTGAGGGATGGTGTGACCTTCCTGTGTGGAATCCCAGGAATACAGAGGACGGGGACATCTCTCTGGTGGGTTCCCATTACTGGATCCATCTGTAGGAAACACACACAATGTCAGGAACCATAAATCAGGTGAAGACAGAAAGTGCAGTTAAAAATCACACCTTTAATGAAATGACAAAAATAACACAGTTCAGGAGCGTAGTCAAAAACAAAAGCCAGAATTTGGATGCCAGACGGGTAATCAAACGAGCCGGGATCAGGAAACCAGAAGTCAGCGTAGTCAGGAGCAAAAATCGAGAACAGGAATAGGAAGAGAATCAGCCAGGGCAAGTCATCCACAGGAACACCCTGGAGATCATAGACCATGCAAGGGCAAGAAGGGAATGAGCTAAGCTGCTTAAATAGAAAAAAGAGGCTGGCTGTAGGCTGGACTAATGAGGCAGGTAATAGTAACCAGGAGAGTTACTGTGGAAACAATAAGTGGCTGGTAGTTATCCTACAGCTGAGCAGCTTCTGAGCACTGAAAGAAAAAAGAGCAGCTTGTTAAGTAGCAGGAGCCCAGCCCTGACAGTACCCCCTCCTCAACGACCCCCCCCCCCCTCGGGAGGGCACCAGGCTTAAGGAGAAATCCTAAGTGGAAAGCACAGCGGAGGTCTGAGGATGAGACCCAAGAGCGTTCCTCCGGACTGTAACCCCTCCAGTGAACTAGATATTGTATGCGTCCACGAAAACTACGGGAGGCAATGATAGATCGTATCTCATATTCCTCATGTTGTGAGGGAAGAAAAAAGTCCGGGCAGCCGCACACCAGGAGAATATAATCCAACGAAATTTCTTTATTGTAAAATCAGGAACAAATCATGTACAAAGCACCATGGATAGAATGTACAGATAATCAGCTAACGCGTTTCACGCTCTGCGGAGCGCTTACTCATAGCTCATATTCCTCATGGTTGTCAACCTGAAGCGGGCGAGGGCGGGCGTGGTACCAAGGTGGTATAGCAGTAACAAATAGGGAAACATGGAATACGCTGTAAATACACATGTTGGGAAGAAGATCTAATGCGAAGGCCACTGGGTTAACCTTATTGGGCCCCAATATACCGAGGAGCCAGTTTTAGTGAAGGAACATAAAATCAGAGGTTACTGGAAGACAGCCAGACCCTCTCCCCAACTTGGTAGGAGGGTGCAGGTAGGTGTCGGCGGTCAGCATGGAGTTTGTACCTCCTCTCTGCAGCCTTGCAAGGATTCTTGGACCTGCACCCAAGCGGAACAGAGTTCCTGAAGATGTTCACGCATCATGTTGATCTCTAACGCAGGAATTACTTGCGGAATGACTGTATCAGGCAACATGGATGGCTGGAACTTATAGTTCACCATAAACTGAGATAAATGAGAGGCGGCATTGATGGTGCTTTTGTGAGCAAACTCCACCCAAGGTAAGGGATCCGACCAGTTGTTCTGGTGGGCAGAAATAATGCAACTTAAGAACTGCAGAGTTGTAGAGGACAAAGCCCTCTGGGTCGAGGCCACTGTAAGACTGCAGATAGCTTCTCTGGGTCCATTTAAAAAACCCGGCAGCAGAAATGACGTAACCGAAAATTTTACCCGTTCGCGATGGAACTCGCACTTCTCCAATGTGCAATACAGGTTGTTCTCTCTCATCCTCAGTAGAGACGTCTGTGTGGTGGTTCTCTAGGGATTTCGAATACATGAAAACCACCACACATTGCTGCCGCATATCTCGGAGGCCATCGTTAATCAATTCCTGGAAGACTGCAGGAGCGTTGTAGAGACCAAAGTCCATTACGAGGTGTTGCTAGCGTACAGTCCTAGTATTAAATGCTGTTTTCCCATTCATGGCCCTCTTTAATCCTCACAAGATTGTACGCCCCTCTCAAATCGAGCTTAGTGAAGACCGTTGCTCCCTTGAGGCGGTCAAATAATTCCGTTATCAGTGGGATCAGATAAAGATTTTTAACAGTCATGTGATTGAGACCCCTATAATCGATACAAGGTCTCAGTTCACCACTCTTCTTTTTTTTACAAAAAAAACAGCGAGCACCGGTGGGAGGAAAGGATTTACGGTTCAACACCCCGGGATAGTGATCTGCAACATACTCCTCCATAGCCTTATCCTCCGAGACAGACAGAGGGTAAACCAGCCCACAAGGAGAAACGGCATCAGGTTGAAGGTCAGTTGTGCAGTCATACAGCCGGTGTGGCGGCAAAATACCGGCCTGACCTTTGTCAAAGACATCTCAGAATTCACCGTACTCTTCTGCAAATGAAGAGAGTGAAGACGTGCACAGGACCTTAATCACTTTCTGAAAACATGTATTAGTGCATTGTGGCAACCATGACAGAAACTCGGCACTACGCCAAGCGAAAGAAGGCTTGTGCCTCTGTAACAAGGATAACCCATGACAACTGGGTAATGAGGCGAGTAGACGGATTGCCTGCATCTTCTGAATTCATGGCCCTTGCGTAATGTCAGGAACCATAAACCAGACGAAGACAGAAAGTGCAGCTAAAATCACACTTTTCATGAAATAGCAAAAATAACACAGTTCTGGAATGTAGTCAAAGAGTGGGTAATCAGACAAGCCAAAGTCAGGAGACCAGAAGTCAGCGTAGTCAGAAGCAAAAATCAGGAACAGATATCGGAAGAGAAGTCAGCCAGGGAGAGCCATACACAGGAACACACTGGAGATCATAGACCACACAAGGGCAAGGAGGAAATGAGCTAGGCTGCTTAAATAGCAAAAAGGGGCTGTCTGTAAGCTGGACTAATGAGACAGGTAATGGTAACCAGGTTAGACACTGTGGAAGCAATGAGTGGCTGGTAATTACCCGACAGCTGAGCAGCTTCTGAGCACTGGAAGAAAAAAAGCTGCTTGTTAGGTAGCAGGAGCCCAGCCCTGACACACACTGACTGAATACATTGTTTCTATGTGTTTATCAGATGATGGGGGATCTAGGTGGAGCCTCCGTACTGCTCTCTCCTTTACAATAAAGTCTCCTCTTACCCGGTGATGTGAGGGGCGGCTGATTGTCCATCATGACGTCCTTGTAGAGATCCTTGTGTCCTTCTAAATACTTCTACAAAGAGAAATAGACAGTGACATCACTTAGGAACCTGACACACACAATGATACAATCACCATCCAGACACATCCCTTGTCTCTTACTGGATAATGTCCCAGAATTCCCAGAATCCTCCTCACCTCTCCTGTCAGCAGCTCCATCATCTTCTTGGTGACTTCTAGAATCTTCTCCATGTTGTGTCTCTCAGGTTTTAGGGAGTCACATGGAGGCACTGTGATGGTCATATGATCACCTGACTTCACAAGAGGAAATCTCTATATTGGAGAACCAATAGGAATATCATGTTAGAATCCCAGAATCCTCCTCACCTCTCCGGTCAGGTCTGTGTTTTATTAATAGAGATAAGAGTGATGTCATGTGACCTCCCAGAATCCCCCTCACCTCTCCGGTCAGCAGGTAGATGATCTCCAGGGTGAGGTTTAGTATCTTCTCAGTCATGTGACTCCGGTCCTCCTCCATCTTTCCTTCTGTCATTTGACCTATACAGGTTTCTGTCTAGACAGGTAAGGATGAAAATTGATAATGAAAATATATATGTAAGTGGGGGAATGTTCTGACCCTGAAGGGGTTAATCTAGGTTTCCACACTATATATGTGTGTATCATCATCTGCTGGAGATAAAAGACGTCACAGTGACTATGGAGGAAGAGGACGGAACATGACGGGGGGGTTACTGGGTGTAAATAGAAAATAAGATCTTATTACCTCCTCAGCTGCCACATCAAGCTTTGTCTCTGCTCTACTTCCTCCAGACTCACCTCTCACCTGGAACTTCCTGTCTGTACCTGACATCACTTCCTCTCTGTACCTGACATCACTTCCTATCTTCCATAGAGACTTCCTGTCTCTATGGTAGAAGTGAGAAGATCACCATCTTGTGGAACTCAGAGGAACTGCAGGCCCCAAGAAACATCTCGTAGTGTGAACACGGCCTTGTGCTGTGTGTGTATGTACTGTATATCCTTATAGATGGGGTCATCTCCACTCCCACCAAGGGGGAGAGAAATATATTACTGCCTAGTCCAGCCTTTCTCAGCCAGGGTTCCTTGAAAAGTTTCTAGGGGTTCCTTGAGAGATGAACAATTTCTGTCTCTCAGTAACAACTGACATCAATGATCTGTAAGGGGAGCAGTCTTCCCACTGATGACAGGGGGGGGGGAACTACTCCAAGTTCTAGTGAAACTGAAAAGTTATTTGGCTGAGATGAAAGTATTACTATCACTGATGAACGACAGCTTGATGCTCAGTCTAGTTGTTAAAGAGTAGGGATGAGCCGAGCAAGGTGCTTTGCAAGGGGGGTCCAGCCTGGAGTGGCACCCCCTATGTGGAGGTCATGTGTCCTAGTATGCTTTAGGGCAAACTCGCCTTTCTTGGTCAGCCAAGCTGCATATTTGGTTTAAGGGTCTGGTATGGATTTCCTTGGGGGCCTCAAGCTTTTTTGTTTGTTTATTTCTTTTTGGGGATCCCCTTAAAATCCATACCAGACTCAAAGGTGCTCCTCAAGGCACTGGCGATCCCACCCCCAATGCTATTTTTTAAATATCTCTTTACCTATTAGCCCAGAAAATGGGCATTTTTGATACTGTGTCCATTTATTTCAATAGAGTTCGGCATCCGATCTTCGCTGTAGTTCACCAAACCCCATTTGAACTAAGCCCAAAGCACTTCAGCTCATCACTAGAAGAGAGTTGATATACTCCTGACCACCGCACTCTGTGCCTTGGGCTGTATATGATATACTCCTGACCACCGTACTCTGTATGATGGGCTGTATATAATATACTCCTGATCACTTCCCTCTGTACCCTGGGCTGTATATGATATACTCCTGACCACTGCACTCTGTACCCTGGGCTGTATATGATATACTCCTGACCACTGTGCTCTGTACCCTGGGCTCTATATAATATACTCCTGACCACTACACTCTGTACCCTGGGCTGTATATGATATACTCCTGACCACTGCACTCTGTACCCTGGGCTGTATATGATATACTCCTGACCACTGCACTCTGTACCCTGGGCTGTATATGATATACTCCTGACCACTGCACTCTGTACACAGGGCTGTATATAATATACTCCTGACCACTACACTCTATACACAGGGCTGTATATGATATACTCCTGACCACTGCACTCTGTACACAGGGCTGTATATGATATACTCCTGACCACTGCACTCTATACACAGGGCTGTATATGAGATACTCCTGACCTCTGCACTCTGTACCCTGGGCTGTAGATGATATACTCCTGACCCCTGCATCCTTTATGCTGTATTGTACGACAGTTGCTGGTTGGTCAGTAGTCAGGATGTTATTGAAGATCTTCCTGAAGGTTGGCTGTGTGTAGAAAAGCATATCTGATAGAAGAGTTCCCTTTTTACCAATGATTGTGCTGAGGTTTGTGTGTGTCTTCATGACTCTCCCTTGTGGCATATTTTGTGGAATATATAATCTCAACAATAAGTGAGTTCAAATGTAAGGCCCCCCCCCCCCCCCCCAATTCACTGCCTATTTATTTTCCTTTGGGTACGCAATGCTGAACCCCCCACAGAAGCTGGAGAACATTGGTGGATCCCTTAGATCTGACAGTAAAGCTGTGAGTAAGGCCAGAAATCTGCTTCATGATTGGACACGATATGGATCCTTCCTCATCTCATTCCTGGTTATGGAAATCTATGATATTACCAGTCCGGTATCAGAGTATCGGTAAACTAGAGGATTAGCTATTTTACAGGCGTGGCCAATGGTGGAAATTGCCAAACACCAAATTACGATGCTCAGGGAAACCTTCCCCCAACCTACCTACAATGATGGAATCATTTGTCACAGAGACCAGCAGTACCCTTCTGGAACATTCTGGTGAAGAATAAGTGCACTATCACACTTCATGGGGGGCTTTGTTAACTCTATACAGCCATTGGATGGCTTCCCCAGACTCCCCCCCCTGCCATGTTGCCTGGTCTCCGATATCCCACCTGCAGGCCCAGCACTGGCATGGTCAGGTAGAGGAGAGACCAGACATTTGTATACAAAGGAGCATGGGGGAGCTCATGTCCATAATGGGGGGTGGTAGTGACACAGCCTCAAATGACCCACAATGACTCCAAAGTGATATGGTCCAGAAATATTTAGACAGAATAAAGGTGGATGAATTGTTTTTAATTAGGTTCTACATCAGTTTTTTTTTTCAGTTTGTTATTGAACTTTGTACAATTTCCACAAGATGGCGCCGTCTCCTGGCCTGCAGAGCTATTTTACGTTTATATTCACAGTAATCACAGTAATGTGTCTATCTTACTCTATTTAGCTATTGTGACAGTGAGAACCCCTATCTCGGTGAAAATGAGGGTAAAATGGACACAGGACTCTCAAAGAGGCAGTTTGAGAAGTTCCAGAAGAAGACTGGAGAGCAGAGAAAACTATGCCTTAAGCCTAATCTGGATTTTGTAAGTCTGGATTGGGGTTGGAAACTTGAAGACTTCAAAGAGCATTGGGAGGGATGGAGTCTTCAGTCTTGTGTCCGGGCTTTCCAGAAGTTGGGCAGGTTGTGTCTGTGTCCAGGTCCACACACCCATTATCTGAGCATAGTTCAGAGGAGGTGGGAAAGGAGTTGTTGTTGGAGCAGTTGCTGCGGCCGGGAGGGAGGTGTGCTACTATTTAAGAACCCAGGAAATATCCTTGAGACGGCACTCCATGTGGGAGAGGTTCCAGGTCAGTGAGCTGAGAGAGTTGGGCAAGCTGAGAGGCCATAGCTGAGACAACTGGTCCTGGGGACCAGAGGGGACCGTGAGTCTTGGAGGAGTGTGAAAGCCTGGAGTGTCAGGAGAGCACCTTCCTAGAGGCCAGGAGTGGGCCTGTGCAGCTTTGTACTGCGACCAAGGCTGAGTGAGCCTTGAGAGACAGGTGGCCTGGCATTTTCATTTGTTGTAATTTTTGGGAGAAGAACCCCTGTGTGGGCAACCCGTGCATGTATGAACTTTCATTTTTGTTACTATTCAATAAAAGTGGGCTACCACACCCTTAAACTGAAGTTTCTGTTGGCTGTGAACTCACTGAAAAACGCATCTACCACTGAGCTAGACATCTCCCCCAATATCACACTATATTTATCTATATGCAATCATGTCAAAATGGGTGCATGCTATTTTATTTTGGTAGCCCATTTAATTTGGTGGATCGGTTATCCGGCCAAGGATGTATCGGTCTGGTTGTGTTTACCAGATTAACTTCCTGTTGGTTGGAACGCACCACTAATTTATATCCGGTTGGTTTGGAGCTATCATCTGTTCATTGAGACAACTTCCTGCTCGTTTGGAACGCAGTATACTTTCGCCGTCAGCTTATTGTCCCGCCTATATAATGAACTCCTTTGTACGTCTGGCCACGCCCCTGACGCCAATCTATGACGAAACACGTAGGGAGGAGCTTGTGACCAGGCGTGGAGCGAGTGCATGTCGGGACGCGGCGGCCATCTTGTTGGTGGTTCATGCTGTGGTTGCTATCTAGCAAACAAGCGTTTTTTTTAACAGCGATCTTTGAGTGCACAATCTTTTGTTTTATTACAAATAAATTCTTTTAAAGATTACTGCACCTTGAGGTATTATTCCTTTGCATTACATGGTTCAACCCCCATATGTGTGGAGTTGATGTTATGAGCCTAGAGGACGGATTGTGGAGATTTCATCATCGCTGTTTAATCTACCTGGTTTATTGATCGTTGTGTGTGGATGTCAAGGCTATTTTATATATCCTGTAATAAGGGTCCATAGAGGAGGGTAAGAGGCCGTGCGTGTCGGTGGTGGCTTTCTTCCCTCTCTACACGATCAAGAATTTTACCCCATGATGTGTGATTTATATCGATTGCATCGAGGAAGTTTTATCTCATGTGGTTCATTTTGATTCCATCGAGGAATTTTTATTTTTTTAACTGCTTCAGCCCCGGAAGATTTGGCTGCTCAATGACCAGGCCATTTTTTTGCGATACGGCACTGCCTCGCTTTAACTGACAATTGAGCGGTCATGGGATGCTGTACCCAAACAAAATTGACGTCCTTTTTTCCCCACAAATAGAGCTTTCTTTTGGTGGTATTTGATTGCCTCTGCGTTTTTAATTTTTTGCGCTATAAACAAAAGAAGAGCCACAATTTCGAAAAAAACACAAATATCTTTTACTTTTTGCTATAAATATCCCAAATTTAAAAAAAACAAAAACATTTTTTTTCCTCAGTTTAGGCCGATATGTATTCTTATACATATTTTTGGTAAAAAAAAAAAAAAAAATCGCAAAAAGCGTATATTGATTGGCTTGCGCAAAAGTTACAGCGTTTACAAAATAGGGGATAATTTATGGCATTTTTATTATTATTTATTTTTTTTATTTTTACTAGTAATGGCGGTGATCTGCGATTTTTATTGGGACTGCGACATTGCGGCGGACAAATTGGACACTTTTTACACATTTTTGGGACCATTGACAATCATAAAGCGATCAGTGCTATAAAAATGCACTGATTACTGTATAAATGTCACTGGCAGGGGTGAACACTAGGGGTTAACACTAGGGGGCTTCTAAGGGGTTAACTGTGTTCCCTAGGTGTGTTGGGGGGGGGATGGGACTGACTAGGGGAAGAGAGAGATCATTGTTCATACTTAGTATGAACACACGATCTGTCTCCTCTCCCCTGAAAGAACCTGGATCTCTGTGTTTACACACACAGATCCCGGTTCTCGCTCTGTCACGAGCGATTGCGGGTGCCTGGCGGTCATCGCGCCCATCCGGGCACTCGCATCAGCTCCAGCGTGGTGCCGTGGGTGCGCACGCCTCAGGCGGCGCACGTGTGCCCCCTAGTGGTCAAAAGAGGAGCCAACCTGCCGCAGTACCACTGTGGCGGCTGGTCGGGAAGGGGTTAAGGACATTATTTTCGAGCACTGCGCCTTTTTACCTATTTCTGACATCACTGTTCATCCAATTTTGTGCTGGCTGCTTGAACGATTATTAATTTATTCACCTATTGAGTTGTAACATTTTATATTATGTGGATATTCAACCAGCGCAGAAGAACTCTTTTTAAGTGTAACTTCTATAGTCAGGATGATACTGGAGAGTTTTATAAAAGATCGCATAGATGAGTTCTTGCTGGAAAAAAACATTTTAAGCAACAGACAGTGTAATGGAACGCCCCACACTCCGCTTGAGTGTTTCCGTCCTATACCGCTTCCTGCGGTCTGAATACAGATATTAGATATTATAGCCGCATATTACAACCAAGAACAAGGCAAGACTCGTTTGGCTGCAAAGCTGGAACATGTACTGTTTATTTGAACAAAGGCACACAGAGATATACACTCAAGAGACAATCCCCCCTCCTTTGCAGGGCATGACACGGGTTACATAGTTAGTTACATAGTTAGTAAGGTTGGATAAAGACACCAGTCCATCCAGTTCAACATGAGTGAGCGTGGGTGCATGTCTACAATTGTCCCTATCCCTGTACATTGTGTCTCATTATTATAATCCTCTATTATATATTATTGTATTCAACTTTACAATAGTAGCCCGTCTTTGGGAGGGGGTGCTGGAGAAATCCCCCCCCCCCCTCCCCTCTCACAGCTAATCCATATAGACATATACATACCATAATACGTTGCTCCCAAGGCAGACAGACACAATAGAACAATGGGATACAGCCACACCTCAAACGATCTAGTAAAGAGTCTACAACCATAAATGAGACAATATACAATAAATATATACCGTATTTATCGGCGTATAACACGCACTGGCGTATAACACGCACCTAATTTTAAGAGAGAATTTTCAGGAAAAAAACTAATTTTAAATAAAAGAACATTGAAGCAAAATAAGGGTAACTCAGAACTTTTTTTTATTAATATTTATACAACATATAAGGTAAATAACTTAACGGGAAAGTAAAATCAACTGTTTTACCGAAGAAACTTGGATTTTATGGTATATGTTTTAACAAAAGTTTAAAATCCGAAATCGCTGCTGTCTGCGAAACCAAGAAACTCTTCATCTTCACTGCTATCTTCAAAATCGAACTGAACACTGCTGCATTGACTGCTACTGTCTTCATAAACCAGGTCGTCTTCTTTACCATCCAAAGCATTGCTTATGCCACATTTCTTAAAAGATTTAATAACGATATCTTCTTTAACTGCGTCCCACGAAGTCTTTATCCATTGACACACTTTTGAAATGCCAGGTCTTTTCATTCGCCCAGAATTGGTAACTTCGTGTTGGCTTTCATCACACATGTATTTATTCCATTCTTCACGCATGAAAGCTTTGAAGGGCTTGTTAATGGAAACATCTAATGGCTGTAGTTGTGATGTAAGTCCTCCTGGAATGACGGCCATTTCTGTTTTGCACATTTTCAATTCTTTCTTTGTTGGTTCTGTAAGATGAGATCTAAATGAGTCCAGTACTAACAAGGATGGCTTCTTTAACAAAGCACCCGGGCGCTTCTCCCACACGTTTCTAATCCAAAGCCTCATGCCTTCTTCGTCCATCCAACCTTTAGGATGAACATGCACATTAATTCCACTTGGAATTTTCTCCTTTGGAAGAGTTTTCCTTTTAAAAATGACCAATGGTGGTAGCTTGTTTCCATCTGCGGTGCAGGCAAGGACCACGGTATAACGATTTTTTTCATGCCCTGAAGTTTTGATTGTTACGGTTTTGGCACCTTTTGCTTCCACAGTTTTATTTGAAGGAACATCAAAAGTGAGGGGTACTTCGTCCATGTTGCCGATTTGACCAATTTCAAAATTGTGTCTTTTCCTTTGTTTAATAATAAAGCGATGAAACTGTATTATCTTCTCTTCATAATCATCCGGCATACGCTGAGCAATCCTGGTTCTTGTTCGCATCCGAAGCTCATGCCTCTTCATAAATCTTTGGCACCATGATGTTGTCCCTTTGAAATCCTGTATTTGCAACTGTTTGCTGATTTTCACTGCTTCAATGATGATCATTTTTGTTGATAAAGCAATGCCAGCTTTTCTATGATTTAGTACAAATTCCTTCACTTTTTCTTCTAATGTTGGCCATTTAACAATACCGCTGCGAAAATTGCATTTTGTTTTTGCTAATGTCTTTAGTTTTTCTTCCATTTTTCGCCACTCTCGTATTGTGCATTCTGTTGGTGGCTCTCCAAAATGCCTTGCTGCAGCCCTATTTCCATGTTGTTTGGCATATTCCACAACCTTTAACTTGAAAGCAGCTGTATATGCTCCACGCTTTTGTTTTGATGCCATTTGGGATATCAGTAGTAGTGAAATACTGTAAGTACAGTAGTGAATGCAGCTGTTTAACTGAGGAGGCACTTATGATAGTGCAGAGTGCATTGTCTGGATGAGTCCGTGGTATTCTTTTTATCTAAATTTAAATAAAAAAAGTAAGGTAGTATTGGGTGTGTAAATTTACCAGTACTCTGTTGTACTATCTGTGTGTTGCAGGATGGCTGTGTGTAGTATGGTATGGTAATATGGTAATAATGGTGTTATTATCATAATGGTGTAAGATCACTAGTGGACTAGTAGGGGCTAAAAACCCCAGCCCCTCTGTGTCATCTGCCCCCTCATCTCTTTGCTCTCCCCTTCCCCCCGTCAGGCAGTGTGTGTCACTTTGCAGAGGGGGGCTAAGAAAAAACACACACCATCGGGCTCTCTGTCACTTTGTCCGCCTTTAAAACATTTGTACCTAAAAGGGTACAAGTTCAGGATATCCCCACAGTGCCTACACTCTGCTTTGTAGGGATGGGGGAGCAGGGAGTGTGCATCTTTTAGCTCCCCTCCCTGCTGTCAGGCAGTGTAATTCTTTGCCCCCCTCCTTGCAGTCATCTTGTCACTCTGGTTCCCTTTAAGACCAGTGCACACACTGCTGCCTGCCCTGTACACTGCCAATTGAACCACTGGTATTTGAAAGGTATGCTTAGTGCCGGTTCACATTACTGTGCTCTGCGAGATCGCATGTGATTCACACCACACTGCAGATCACATGCAATGTCCGAGTTATGCGATTTCAGTAATACAGATAGTATTGCTGAATTTGCATGCATTCAGACCAAACACGCACAGGACCCTTTTTTTGGTCCACACCAGAATTGGATCGCATGGGTGTTCACACCTATGCGATCCGATTCATGTCTGAACTGTCAGTTCGCAGTGCGATATGTGAGCTGAAATGGGGGTGTCATTAACAATGTATTGACACGCCACGCAGATCGCATATGGCAGTGTGAATTGCTGTGCGAGTCAGGTAGCATTCGGGAACCTGCAGTGGATTCGCAGGGTTCCCTCATACCGGTATTTGATTAAGGCTTGATTCACCCTTGTGCGATGCGGGAACCCTGCGAATCCACTGCGGGTTCTCGCATCGAACCTGACTTGCACAACAGTTCACACTGCCATATGCGATCTGTGGGGCGTGTCAATACAAAGTTAATGACACCCCCATTTCAGCTCGCATATCGCACTGCAAACTGACAGTTCGGATATGAATCGGATCGCATGAGTGTGATCCGATTCTGGTGCGGACCACAAAAAGGGTCCTGTGCTAGTTTGACCAGATTGCCATATCAGCCATACTATCAGTTTTGGCTGAAATCGCATCGCACTGACATCACATGTGATTTAGACTGCAGTGCAGTCTAAATCACATGCAATATCGCAGAGGGCACAAGTGTGAAGCAGCACTGAGATAGATTTTTAACATTCTCACTTCATTAAAAGACAGATTCTCCAGATTATCCTTCATTGAAAGATTCTCCATTATTGCTAACAATTCCCTTTTACAGTATTTTCGTTTAATTTCCTATTTCTTTTAAGGGCTGTATTTCAGGGCTGGGACAAGGATGTCATGTCAGGCAGTGTGTATACTGTACTACTGTATACTTTGCGCAACCTTCCTCCCCCCTCACCCCCCGCCGGAGACTTTTTTCCCACGCTGCCATTTAAACTGCATGTGTACCTGCTTGCTCGTGTTACGATCCAGTCAGAGCAAACTCTCGCGAGCCGTGCAGAGGGGTTACCATGGATACGACCTCACGGCCGCGAGAGTTAGTGAGAGAGAAAGTTTCCTCTGTATGTGCTGTGGTGGGGAATGGCTGCCGGAGCTCTGCAATGCTTACGATGAGTGTCCCGGGACTCGCAGGTCCCCCAGGCTGTCTCCGATCGCGTCCGCTCGCCATCCGATCAATATACACAGTATACACAGTATGTACCAATGCATTTTTTTTATACATCGGCGTATAGCACGCACACCCGATTTTCAGGGTGAAAAAGTGCGTGTTATACGCCGATAAATACGGTATATACACAGTATTCCAATGTAGCTGTACGGTGAGTCTGATTAGTGCAGATCAGACTGGGATCCTCAGTCACCCTGTACCCCTAATAGACACAAGGTGACTTACACATAGGAGGGGCCGGGGGAGCTGGACAAGGAGATTCCAGTGCTCTCCAAGGTAAGCTGGGTTCCACAAGCCCCCCCCCTTGCCCAAAGTGGCTCCCATCACAGACAGCATGGATTCATTAAAGACAGATGTTGTCAGACAAAACCGATTTGGTTTTATGAGGAAAAACCTTGGACAAAGGGGTGGCCTCGGATGTGGTATACTTGGACAGAGGGTTGGCTGTGGATGTGGTATACTTGGACAGAGGGGTGGATGTGGTATACTTGGACAGAGGGGTGGCTGTGGTATACTTGGACAGAGGGGTGGATGTGGATGTGGTATACTTGGACAGAGGGGTGGATGTGGATGTGGTATACTTGGACAGAGGGGTGGCTGTGGAGGTGGTATACATGGACAGAGGGGTGGCTGTGGTATACTTGGACAGAGGGGTGGCTGTGGACATGGTATACTTGGACAGAGGGGTGGCTGTGGAGGTGGTATACATGGACAGAGGGGTGGCTGTGGTACACTTGGACAGAGGGGTGGCTGTGGTATACTTGGACAGAGGGGTGGCTGTGGACATGGTATACTTGGACAGAGGGGTGGCTGTGGACGTGGTATGCTTGGACAGAGGGGTGGCTGTGGACGTGATATACTTGGACAGAGTGGTGGATGTGGTATACTTGGACAGTGGGGTGGCTGTGGACATGGTATACTTGGACAGAGGGGTGTCTGTGGAAGTGGTATACTTGGACAGAGGGGTGGCGGTGGACGTGGTATACTTGGACAGAGGGGTGGCAGTGGACGTGGTATACAAGCCGACCACAATGCACTGTTTCATTGGGCAACTATATGGCAAATGAGGTTTAATTTTGATTATGTAAACTTGGGGGCTAAGAATATGCATCATACATACTAGGGGGAGTACAACTGGGGGGGGGGGTCAATGGTGGAGAAGGATCTGAGGGAGTCAGTGATGGAGAAGGATCTGGGGGAGTCATTGGTGGAGAAGGATCTGGGGGTGTCAATGGTGGAGAAGGATCTGGGACAGTCATTGGTGGAGAAGGATCTGGGGCAGTCATTGGTGGAGAAGGATCTGGGGGAGTCATTGGTGGAGAAGGATCTGGGGGAGTCAATGGTGGAGAAGGATTTGGGGGAGTCATTGGTGGAGAAGGATCTGGGGCAGTCATTGGTGGAGAAGGATCTGGGGGAGTCAATGGTGGAGAAGAATTTGGGGGAGTCAATGGTGAAGGATCTGGGGGAGTCATTGGTGGAGAAGGATTTGGAGGTTTTGGTAGATCATAAGCTCAATAATAGCATGCAATGTCATCATCTGTACAACTCATTAGTAAGACCTCATCTGGAATATGCAGTTCCGTTTGGGCACCAGTTCTCAAAAAGGATATCGGGGAACTGGAGAAAGTGCAAAGAAGGGCAACCAAACTGATAAGAGGCATGGAGGAGCTCAGCTATGAGGAAAGATTAGAGGAACTGAATTTATTCTCTCTTGAGAAGAGGAGAATAAGGGGGGATATGATCACCATGTATAAATACATAAGGGGGATATGATCTCCATGTATAAATATATAAGGGGTCCACATAGTGAACTTGGTGTTGAGTTATTCACTTTAAGGTCATCACAGAGGACAAGGGGGCACTCTTTACATCTACAGGGAAAGAGATTTCATCTCCAAATACGGAAAGGTTTCTTCACAGTAAGAGCTGTGAAAATGTGGAATAGACTCCCTCCAGAGGTGGTTCTGGCCAGCTCAGTAGATTGCTTTAAGAAAGACCTGGATTCTTTCCTAAATGTACATAATATAACTGGGTACTGACATTTATAGGTAAAGTTGATCCAGGGAATTGCCTCTCGGGGTATCAGGAAGGCGTTTTTTCCCTTGCTGGAGCAAATTGGATCAAGCTTTGCTGTTTTTTTTTTTTTGCCTTCCTCTGGATCCACTGTGGGTGTAGGATTGGGTTTATAGGATTGTTTGATTTTTTATTCTTTTATTGGTTGAACTAAATGGACTTGTGCCTTTTCTCCACTTGACTAATTCTAATTATATAACCAGAGAACATCCGCTCGCTCATCACCCCTAGCTTGAATGAACCCGGAAGTGATGTGTATTAGGTAACTTCCAGGTTTAGTTCTATCATTCCTGGCCGCTGTGGATGAAGCCCAGTCTACTCTTCATTATCTTCAGTGGAGGGCAGGAGAGACATGAGGGACCTATTAGAACCTTCATGTCTCATTAAAGAGAACCTGTCACAACAAAATGCTAACATATGGGGGGCTATTAGTCCATTATTTTATAGCAATAAAGTTAAGTGAAAAAAAGGTGGAAAAACATTCAAGTAACCCCCAAGCACTTAACCCCTCCCCCCCAAATTTTTGAGTCCCAACGTGTATAAATGCCTTGTCACGGGCGCCTAGACACAAAATGTTAATTGCACTAATGTCCAAATTCAGTATTTATTTTGAATCAGTGGTTGGTTTAATATTGTTGGTTATGTTCTTCGATGTCTACTGTAGTCATAAGTACATGGGTATAATATCTCCGGGATTTGTAAGAAACCATGCCTGATGACGGGAACCAAGGGATCAATGTACAGAAGATTTGTTGGACGATTGTGACGAGAATTAGCCCAGATGTGATTAATTCTGGCCGTATTGTAACTAACAGAGTGATTTCCTATGATTGTCAGCTCCATCTAGTGGCCATAATTAAGTATTTTTCCTTCATCTGTAAAAAATATTGTGATACAGAATTATGGACACTAGATGGAGGCAATGATCATAGGAAATCACTGATTTATATAAAATGTGGACAATATTCGTCACGGCTGGGCAAACCTGTGCCACATTCCATCAACTATTTGTTTTCTTATTCATAATAGACCTTTAAGTCTCCATACCACAAAATGTACTCAGCCAATAAGAGGTAATGACTTCATTTTTATTTTAAAAGGCCTAGAGGACCGCCTTTTACGTGGTGGTGTTAACGCGTTTCGTCCTGGAAGACGACTTGCGAAAACAGACCTCTTGCAAGAGTTTACACTACAAAATGTACTCAGCCAATGAGAGGTAATGACTCCATTTTTATTTTTCTCCTGCTATCAATGGCCAACACGGTACAACACTTCATCCATGTCTTTGGTGATCTCTGATCTCCTTATCAACTGTTTCTTCCATGATGAAGATCAGCCATGGAGTATATCTGAGGTGTATATCAGGGTGTGCTTCTTCCCCACATGTCCAGCAACATTCATATACAAGACATTTCCCACACTCACTAATACACCTTGAGGGTTGTGTGGGACCCCTGATGTACAGGAACACAGGACTTCAGTGAGAAACAATTCCCTCACTCAGGACAGGAAAGTGACTTCTTTGTGTGAGATCTCTGATGTTTGTTAAGACTGGACTTCCATGAAAAACATTTCCCACACTCAGGACAGGGATAGGGCTTCTCCCCCGTGTGAGATCTCTGATGTGTGACAAGTTTTGATCTATCTATAAAACATTTTCCACACTCAAGACAGGTAAGTGGCTTCTCCCCTGTGTGAGATCTCTGATGTCTGTAAAAATTGTACTCTTCTGAAAAACATTTCCCGCACTCAGGACAGGAAAGTGGCTTCTCCCCCGTGTGAGACCTCTGATGTCTGGAAAGATGGGACTTCCTAGAAAAACATTTCCCACACTCAGGACAGAAATATGGCTTCTCACCTGTGTGACACCTTTGATGTGAGACAAGATGATATTTGTGTACAAAACACATCCCGCACTCAAGACAGGAATACGGCTTCTCCCCCGTGTGAAATTTCTGATGTTTGTAAAGATTAGACTTCTGTGAAAAACATTTCCCGCACTCAGAACAGGAATGCGGTTTCTCTCCCGCATGCAATCTCTGATGTCTGTGAAGATTAGATTTCACTGAAAAAGTTTTCCCACACACAGAACAGGAAAATTGCTTCTCCTCCGTGTGAGACCTCTGATGTTTGACAAGGTCTGATTTTACTGCAAAACATTTCCCGCACTCAGTACAGGAATACGGTTTCTCACCCATGTGAATTCGCTGATGTCTAAAAAGACTGGACTTCACTAAAAAACACTTCCCGCACTCAGAGCAGGAATACGGTGTCTCTCCTGTGTGAATTCGCTGATGTTCTGAAAAACTGGACTTCACTGAAAAACACTTCCCGCACTCAGAACAGGAAAAGGGCTTCTCAACTGTGTGAGATCTTTTATGCACATTAAGTTTGGAGAGAAATTGGAAACACTTCCCGCACTCAGGACAGGGGAACCTCTTATCTGTTGGGAGGACGGCACCGTCCCTCACAGTCTGAGGTTCCTCAGGATAAGAGGAATACGATGGTCCGGCACCGTCCCTCACAGTCTGAGGTTCCTCAGGATAAGAGAAATACGATGGTCCGGCACCGTCCCTCACAGTCTGAGGTTCCTCAGGATAAGAGGAATACGATGTTCCGGCACCGTCCCGCACAGTCTGAGGTTCCTCAGGATAAGAGGAATACGATGGTCCGGCACCGTCCCGCACAGTCTGAGGTTCCTCAGGATAAGAGGAATACGATGGTCCGGCACCGTCCCTCACAGTCTGAGGTTCCTCAGGATAAGAGGAATACGATGGTCCGGCACCGTCCCGCACAGTCTGAGGTTCCTCAGGATAAGAGGAATACGATGGTCCGGCACCTTCCCGCACAGTCTGAGGTTCCTCAGGATAAGAGGAATACGATGGTCCGGCACCGTCCCGCACAGTCTGAGGTTCCTCAGGATAAGAGGAATACGATGGTCCGGCACCGTCCCGCACAGTCTGAGGTTCCTCAGGATAAGAGGAATACGATGGTCCGGCACCGTCCCTCACAGTCTGAGGTTCCTCAGGATAAGAGGAATACGATGGTCCGGCACCGTCCCTCACAGTCTGAGGTTCCTCAGGATAAGAGGAATACGATGGTCCGGCACCGTCCCGCACAGTCTGAGGTTCCTCAGGATAAGAGGAATACGATGGTCCGGCACCGTCCCTCACAGTCTGAGGTTCCTCAGGATAAGAGGAATACGATGGTCCGGCACCGTCCCGCACAGTCTGAGGTTCCTCAGGATAAGAGGAATACGATGGTCCATCTACACTGTGTGGTGCCGGATGGACATTTGAGGTAGTCGGGTTTTCTCCTGGACTATACTGTGTGATGTCCTCATCTTCTACTTTACAGTCTGGAGACAAAGTGAGACAATCCTCTGAGGTTTTCCTCATCTCCCGTCCATCTACTAAAATAGAAATACAAAGATTATTACTAGACATGAGCAGATTGGTTCCCCTAAACCAGGACTCCGCCCACATCAGGCAGCTTTGTCTCTGAGGATCTTACAATTCCCCCCTCAAGGTAACTAGTAAATGGGTCCTCTTATCTCCTACCAGTTCATTTCTTTATTCATGGACCTTAGTCAGAGAGTGAGGAAACAACGAGAACTGTCTTTTATAGGAGTGACAGTGATGAGGGGATTATAGGACGAGTGTCCCCACCCCCCTCTATCACTCATTGCCATCTTCCCAACACAAGAAGTCCTGTACTTCCTTATTTAGTCCATGATTTAGTCATGAATAACAGCGGGGCTGAGCCCCACCAGAGGTCAGAGAGTGAGGATGGGGGGAGAACCACCAAGATGAAGACTGGACTGATCCTGAAGACCATATATACTTCTGGGGAAGTCCAATCAGAATGAAATATCAGATGGGGGTTTGAGGACATCATCACGTTAGGTGAAGTGCCCTCAAGTTACACTGAGACTGATGCTTGGGGAACCTGCAGTGATTATGTGTATTCAATGCTGGATTGCTTTTTTAACCATGTGGGTGCTTTTATAGCTCATCAATTTAATAGATACACTGCTCACAAAAATGAAAGGAACACTTTGAAAACACATCAGGTCTCAATGGGGAAAAATCCCATGCAGGAAATCTATACTGGTATGGACTGGGTAATGTGTTAGGGTCTATACTGGTATGGACTGGGTGATGTGTTAGGATCTATACTGGTATGGACTGGGTAATGTGTTAGGATCTATACTGGTATGTAGGGATGAGCTTCGAGTTCGAGTCGAACTCATGTTCGACTCGAACATTGGCTGTTCGCAAGTTCGCTGAACAGCGAACAATTTGGGGTGTTCGCGGCAAATTCGAATGCCGCGGAACACCCTTTAAAAGTCTATGGGAGAAATCAAAAGTGCTAATTTTAAAGGCTAATATGCATGGTATTGTCATAAAAAGTGTTTGGGGACCCAGGTCCTGCCCCAGGGGACATGGATTAATGCAAAAAAAAGTTTTAAAAACGGACGTTTTTTCAGGAGCAGTGATTTTAATAATGCTTAAAGTCAAACAATAAAAGTGTAATATCCCTTTAAATTTCGTACCTGGGGGGTGTCTATAGTATGCCTGTAAAGGGGCACATGTTTCCTGTGTTTAGAACAGTCTGACAGCAAAATGACATTTTGAAGGAAGAAACTCATTTAAAACTACCCGCGGCTATTGCATTGCCGGTCCGACAATACACATAAAAGTTCATTGATAAAAACGGCATGGGAATTCCCCAAAGGGGAACCCCGAACCAAAAAAAAAAAAAAAAAAATGACGTGGGAGTCCTCCTAAATTCCATACCAGGCCCTTCAGGTCTGGTATGGATATTAAGGGGAACCCCGGCCAAAATTTAATAAAAAAAACGGCGTGGGGTCCCCCCAAAAATCCATACCAGACCCTTATCCGAGCACGCAACCTGGCAGGCCGCAGGAAAAGAGGGGGGGACGAGAGTGCGCCCCCCCCCCTCCTTAACCGTACCAGGCCACATGCCCTCAACATTGGGAGGGTGCTTTGGGGTAGCCCCCCAAAAAACCTTGTCCCCATGTTGATGAGGACAAGGGCCTCATCCCCACAACCCTGGCCGGTGGTTGTGGGGGTCTGCGGGCGGGGGGCTTATCGGAATCTGGAAGCCCCCTTTAACAAGGGGACCCCCAGATCCCGGCCCCCCCCCCTGTGTGAAATGGTAAGGGGGTACTTACCTCTACCATTTCACAAAAAAACTGTCAAAAATGTTAAAAATGACAAGAGACAATTTTTGACAATTCCTTTATTTAAATGTTTCTTCTTTCTTCTATCTTCCTTCATCTTCTGGTTCTTCTGGTTCTTCCTCCGGCATTCTCGTCCAGCATCTCCTCTGCGGCGTCTTCTATCTTCTTCTCCTCGGGCCACTCCGCACCCATGGCATGGGGGGAGGCTCCCGCTCTTCTCTTCTTCATTTTCTTCTCCGGGCCGCTCCGCAACCCATGCTGGCATGGAGGGAGGCTCCCGCTGTGTTACGGCGCTCCTCGTCTGACAGTTCCTAAATAACGGGGGGCCGGGCCACCCGGTGACCCCGCCCCCCTCTGACGCACGGTGACTTGACGGGACTTCCCTGTGACATCACGGGGAATGCCACAGGGAAGTCCTGTCATGTCCCGTGCGTTATTTAAGAACTGTCAGACGAGGAGCGTCGTCACACAGCGGGAGCCTCCCTCCATGCCAGCATGGGTTGCGGAGCAGCCCAGAGAAGAAAATGAAGAAGAGAAGAAGAGAAGAGCGGGAGCCTCCCCCCCATGCCATGGGTGCGGAGCGGCCCGAGGAGAAGAAGATAGAAGACGCCGCGGAGGAGATGCTGGACGAGAACGCCGGAGGAAGAACCAGAAGATGAAGGAAGATAGCATTTAAATAAAGGAATTGTCAAAAACTGTCTCTTGTCATTTTTAACATTTTTGACAGGTTTTTAGTGAAATGGAAGGGGTAAGTACCCCCTTACCATTTCACACAGGGGGGGGGCCGGGATCTGGGGGTCCCCTTGTTAAAGGGGGCTTCCAGATTCCGTTAAGCCCCCCGCCCGCAGACCCCCACAACCACCGGCCAGGGTTGTGGGGATGAGGCCCTTGTCCTCATCAACATGGGGACAAGGTGTTTTGGGGGGCTACCCCAAAGCACCCTCCCAATGTTGAGGGCATGTGGCCTGGTACGGTTCAGGAGGGGGGGGCCGCACTCTCGTCCCCCCCTCTTTTCCTGCGGCCTGCCAGGTTGCGTGCTCGGATAAGGGTCTGGTATGGAATTTAGGGGGAACCCCACGTCATTTTTTTTTTAAAATTTTGGCCGGGGTTCCCCTTAATATCAATACCAGACCTGAAGGGCCTGGTATGGAATTTAGGAGGACTCCCACGTCATTTTTTTTTGGTTTGGGGTTCCCCTTTGGGGAATTCCCATGCCGTTTTTATCAATGAACTTCTATGTGTATTGTCGGCAATGCAATAGCCGCGGGTAGTTTTAAATGAGTTTTTTCCTTCAAAATGTCATTTTGCTGTCAGACTGTTCTAAACACAGGAAACATGCGCCCCTTTACAGGCATACTATAGACACCCCCCAGGTACGAAATTTAAAGGGATATTACACTTTTATTGTTTGACTTTAAGCATTATTAAAATCACTGCTGAAAAAACGGCAGTTTTTAAAACTTTTTTTTGCATTGATCCATGTCCCCTGGGGCAGGACCCGGGTCCCCAAACACTTTTTATGACAATAACTTGCATATAAGCCTTTAAAATTAGCACTTTTGATTATTCATGTTCGTGTCCCATAGACTTTAACGGTGTTCGCGTGTTCGAGCGAACTTTTTTCCTGTTCGCATGTTCTGGTGCGAACCCAACAGGGGGGTGTTCGGCTCATCCCTACTGGTATGGACTGGGTAATGTGTTAGGATCTATACTGGTATGGACTGGGTAATGTGTTAGGATCTATACTGGTATGGACTGGGTGATGTGTGAGGATCTATACTGGTATGGACTGGGTAATGTGTTAGGATCTATACTGGTATGGACTGGGTAATGTGTTAGGATTTATACTGGTATGGACTGGGTAATGTCTTAGGATCTATACTGGTGTGGATTGGGTAATGTCTTAGGATCTATACTGGTATGGACTGGGTAATGTGTTGGGATCTATACTGGTGTGGATTGGGTAATGTCTTAGGATCTATACTGGTATGGACTGGGTCATGTGTTAGGAAGGAAAGGATGCCGCATTGTTTGATGAAAATGAAAATTATCCCCCTACAGAGGGTTGAATTCAAAGACACCTCAAAAATCAAAGTGAAGAAATGATGCAGCAACTCACAATGGTCCTCAGTAGTTTGTGTGGCCCCCACGTGCTTGTATGCATGCCTGACAACGTCGGGGTATCACCCATCAGTGCTCATCAGTGCCATCTATCAATGCCCTTCAGTGCTGCCCATCAGTGCCACCTCATCAGTGCCCACCAGTGGCACCTTATCAGTGCCCATCAGTGCCACCTCATCAGTGCCCACCAGTGGCGCCTTATCAGTGCCCATCAGTGCAGCCTCATCAGTGCCGCCTTATCAGTGCCGCCTCATCAGTGCCGCCTTATCAGTGCCCATCAGTGCCGCCTTATCAGTGCCCATCAGTGCCGCCTTATCAGTGCCCATCAGTGCCGCCTTATCGGTGCCCATCAGTGCAGCCTCATCAGCACACATCAATGAAGGAGAAAAATTACCTGTTTGCAAAACTCAATAACAAAATATAAAACGGTTTTGTTTTTTGTTTTAAATTCGGTCTTTTTAATTTTTTTTTAACAAAAAATAAAAACCCAGGAGGTGATCAAATACCACCAAAACAAAGCTTTATTTGTGGGGAAAAAAATGATAAAAATTTCATTTGGGTACAGTATTGTGTTGTATGACTGCGCAATTGTCGTTCAAAGTGCGTCAGCGCTGAAAGCTGAAAATTGGTCTGGGCAGGAGGGGGTGGGGAGGTGGGGTTTAAGTGTCCGGTAAGGAAGTGGTTAATCACTTTCTGAAAACATGTATTAGTGCATTGTGGCGACCACGACAGAACCTCGACACTGAGCACGGGAGATGAGGGAGGTGAGGGAGGCACGGGAAGTGAGGGAGGCATGGGAGGTGAGGGAGGCATGGGAGGTGAGGGAGGCACGGGAGGTGAGAGAGGCATGGAAGGTGAGAGAGGCACGGGAGGTGAGGGAGGCACGGGAGGTGAGAGAGGCATGGGAGGTGAGGGAGGCATGGGAGGTGACGGAGGCATGGGAGGTGAGGGAGGTGAGAGAGGCAAGGGAGGTGAGGGAGGCACGGGAAGTGAGGGAGGCCCGGGAGGTGAGGGAGGCACGGGAAGTGAGGGAGGCACGGGAGGTGAGGGAGGTAAGAGAGGCATGGGAGGTGAGGGAGGCATGGGAGGTGAGAGAGACATGGGAGGTGACGGAGGCACGGGAGGTGAGGGAGGCACGGGAGGTGAGGGGGGCACGGGAGGTGAGGGAGGCACAGGAGGTGAGGGAGGCATGGGAGGTGAGGGAGGCATGGGAGGTGAGGGAGGCACGGGAAGTGAGGGAGGCACGGGAGGTGAGGGAGGTAAGAGAGCCATGGGAGGTGAGGGAGGCATGGGAGGTGACGGAGGCACGGGAGGTGAGGGAGGCACGGGAGGTGAGAGAGGCACGGGAGGTGAGGGAGGCAGGGGAAGTGAGGGAGGCCTGGGAGGTGAGGGAGGCACGGGAAGTGAGGGAGGCACGGGAGGTGAGGGAGGTAAGAGAGGCATGGGAGGTGACGGAGGCATGGGAGGTGAGGGAGGTGAGAGAGGCACGGGAGGTGAGGGAGGCATGGGGGGTGAGGGAGGCACAGGAGGTGAGGGAGGCACGGGAGGTGAGGGAGGCACGGGAGGTGAGGGAAGCACGGGAGGCACAGGAGGTGAGGGAGGCATGGGAGGTGAGGGAGGCATGGGAGGTGACGGAGGCACGGGAGGTGAGGGAGGCACGGGAAGTGAGGGAGGCATGGGAGGTGAGGGAGGCACAGGAGGTGAGGGAGGCATGGGAGGTGAGGGAGGCACGGGAGGTGAGGGAGGCACGGGAAGTGAGGGAGGCATGGGAGGTGAGGGAGGCACGGGAGGTGAGGGAGGCACGGGAGGTGAGGGAGGCACGGGAAGTGAGGGAGGCATGGGAGGTGAGGGAGGCACGGGAGATGAGGGAGGCACAGGAGATGAGGGAAGTATGGGAGGTGAGGGAGGCACGGGTGGAAATGCAAAGCTTGGAGCTAAACGTACCTGAGGAAGGTCTCTCTTGCAGTCTGGTATCAATGAGAATGGCAAACGAGACTCCTCAAGATTCCTCTGTATATCTCGGGCTGCAATCTCATCTTTAATGTCATCAGAGAGTCCATAGGATAAAGCAGCCACGAGGGCCTCAATGTTCTAACCAACCTCTGTTGCCAGAGTACAGAATTCAATAGCGTAGTCGGCGACAGTTCTCGTACTCTGTTTAATGAACATGAGGCTTTTGGCAGCAGAAGGTGGAGCGAGAGGGAATATCAAGTACCCTTTTAAAAGGAGGCCACAAACGCTGGGTAATTCCAGATGACGGGTTTTTGTGTCTCCCATAGAGTCTTTGTCAGAAAGCAAATAAATAACGAAGCCTATTTTGCTTCTGTCCATAGGGAACGCCTGGGGCAGCAACTCAAAATATATTCCAACCTGGTTGTGAAACCCTCTACATTGAGCTGGATCGCCCCCCAAAACGCTAAAGGAAGCGG
Organism: Lithobates clamitans; assembly: GCA_037952925.1. Taxonomy (NCBI): domain Eukaryota; kingdom Metazoa; phylum Chordata; class Amphibia; order Anura; family Ranidae; genus Lithobates; species Lithobates clamitans. The sequence goes on from JBBGZY010001964.1 coordinate 2,326,393, forward strand.
AGCAGAACCAGTCATACCTCTTACATTGGTAGTATTAGAGGTGGCTGCCACAGACAGGAGCAGCAAGGAAGGCTTGCAACATTGGTTTTACGGGAGAAACCGCATGAGCAGTTTGAATCTGGAGCGTTCTGAAGCTGATCCATGTGGTGGTCCTGCTCGTCCAATCTGGAAAAAAAATATTACAGCTAGGTGGATTGCCTGCATCTTCTGAATTCATGGCCCTTGCGTAATTGTCAGGAACCATAAATGAGGCAAAGACAGAAAATGCAGTTAAAGTCACACCTTTAACCACTTGCCGACCGCCTCACGCCTATATACGTGAGCAGAGCGGCACGGGCAGGCAAAATCACGTACCTAGTACGTGATTGCCTTCCCGCGGGTGGGGGGTCCGATCGGACCCCCCCCCTGTGCCAGCTGCGGTCGGCATTTGGTTGGGAGCGATGAGAGACGAGGGGGAGACCATCCGATCGTGGCCCCCCCCTCGCGATCGCTCCCAGCCACTGAGAGACATCCCCTGCCTCTGTATAGTACACAGAGGCAGAGGATGTGATGTCATCTCTCCTCGGCTGTCAGTTTCCGTTCCAGCGCCGAGGAGAGATGACATGTAAGTAAGTACACAACACTACACAACACAGTAGAACATGCCAGGCATACATTACACCCCCGATCCCCCCCCGATCGCCCCCCGATCCCCCCCCAATCACCCCCCCCCCCTGTCACAAACTGACACCAAGCAGGTTTTTTTTTTTTTTTTTTTTTTTTTTCCTGATTACTGCATAGTGTCAGTTTGTGACAGTTAGCAGTGTTAGGACAGTTACTGTAACCCCCCTGTAGGTCTAGGGTACCCCCCTTACCCCCCCTAATAAAGTTTTAACCCCTTGATCACCCCCCCTCACCAGTGTCGCTAAGCGATCATTTTTCTGATCGCTGTATTAGTGTCGCTGGTGACGGTAGTTAGGGACGTAAATATTTAGGTTCGCCGTCAGCGTTTTATAGCGACAGGGACCCCCATATACTATCTAATAAATGTTTTAACCCCTTGATTGCCCCCTAGTTAACCCTTTCACCACTGATCACCGTATAACCGTTACGGTTGACGCTGGTTAGTTAGTTTATTTTTTATAGTGTCAGGGCACCCGCCGTTTATTACCGAATAAAGGTTTAGCCCCCTGATCGCCCGGCGGTGATATGCGTCGCCCCAGGCAGCGTCAGATTAGCGCCAGTACCCCCCCTAATAAAGTTTTAACCCCTTGATCACCCCCTGTCGCCAGTGTCGCTAAGCGATCATTTTTCTGATCGCTGTATTAGTGTCACTGGTGACGCTAGTTAGGAACGTAAATATTTAGGTTCGCCGTCAGCGTTTTATAGCATCAGGGACCCCCATATACTATCTAATAAATGTTTTAACCCCTTGATTGCCCCCTAGTTAACCCTTTCACCACTGATCACCGTATAACCGTTACGGTTGACGCTGGTTAGTTAGTTTATTTTTTATAGTGTCAGGGCACCCGCCGTTTATTACCGAATAAAGGTTTAGCCCCCTGATCGCCCGGCGGTGATATGCGTTGCCCCAGGCAGCGTCAGATTAGCGCCAGTACCGCGAACACCCACGCACGCACCGTACACGCACCATACACCTCCCTTAGTGGTATAGTATCTGATCGGATCAATATCTGATCGGATCAATATCTGATCCGATCAGATCTATACTAGCGTCCCCAGCAGTTTAGGGTTCCCAAAAACGCAGTGTTAGCGGGATCAGCCCAGATACCTGCTAGCACCTGCGTTTTGCCCCTCCGCCCGGCCCAGCCCACCCAAGTGCAGTATCGATCGATCACTGTCACTTACAAAACACTAAACGCATAACTGCAGCGTTCGCAGAGTCAGGCCTGATCCCTGCGATCGCTAACAGTTTTTTTGGTAGCATTTTGGTGAACTGGCAAGCACCAGCCCCAGGCAGCGTCAGGTTAGCGCCAGTACCGCTAACACCCACGCACGCAGCGTACACCTCCCTTAGTGGTATAGTATCTGAACAGATCAATATCTGATCCGATCAGATCTATACTAGCGTCCCCAGCAGTTTAGGGTTCCCAAAAACGCAGTGTTAGCGGGATCAGCCCAGATACCTGCTAGCACCTGCGTTTTGCCCCTCCGCCCGGCCCAGCCCAGCCCACCCAAGTGCAGTATCGATCGATCACTGACACTTACAAAACACTTAACGCATAACTGCAGCGTTCGCAGAGTCAGGCCTGATCCCTGCGATCGCTAACAGTTTTTTTTGTAGCGTCTTGGTGAACTGGCAAGCACCAGAGGCCTAGTACACCCCGGTCGTAGTCAAACCAGCACTGCAGTAACACTTGGTGACGTGGCGAGTCCCATAAGTGCAGTTCAAGCTGGTGAGGTGGCAAGCACAAGTAGTGTCCCGCTGCCACCAAAAAGACAAACACAGGCCCGTCATGCCCATAATGCCCTTCCTGCTGCATTCGCCAATCCTAATTGGGAACCCACCGCTTCTGCAGCGCCCGTACTTCCCCCATTCACATCCCCAACCAAATTCAGTCAGCTGCATGAGAGGCATTTTCTTTATGTCCTCCCGAGTACCCCTACCCAGCGAACCCCCCAAAAAAGATGTCGTGTCTGCAGCAAGCGCGGATATAGGCGTGACACCCGCTATTATTGTCCCTCCTGTCCTGACAATCCTGGTCTTTGCATTGGTGAATGTTTTGAACGCTACCATTCACTAGTTGAGTATTAGCGTAGGGTACAGCATTGCACAGACTAGGCACACTTTCACAGGGTCTCCCGAGATGCCATCGCATTTTGAGAGACCCGAACCTGGAACCGGTTACAGTTATTATAGTTAGTTACAAAAAAAAGTGTAAAAAAAAAAAAAACACAAACAAAAATATAAAATAAAAATAGTTGTCGTTTTATTGTTCTCTCTCTCTCTCTATTCTCTCTCTATTGTTCTGCTCTTTTTTACTGTATTCTATTCTGCAATGTTTTATTGTTATTATGTTTTATCATGTTTGCTTTTCAGGTATGCAATTTTTTATACCTTACCGTTTACTGTGCTTTATTGTTAACCATTTTTTTGTCTTCAGGTACGCCATTCACGACTTTGAGTGGTTATACCAGAATGATGCCTGCAGGTTTAGGTATCATCTTGGTATCATTCTTTTCAGCCAGCGGTCGGCTTTCATGTAAAAGCAATCCTAGTGGCTAATTAGCCTCTAGACTGCTTTTACAAGCAGTGGGAGGGAATGCCCCCCCCCCCCCTAACATCTTCCGTGTTTTTCTCTGGCTCTCCTGTCTCAACAGGGAACCTGAAAATGCAGCCGGTGATTCAGCCAGCTGACCATAGAGCTGATCAGAGACCAGAGTGGCTCCAAACATCTCTATGACCTAAGAAACCGGAAGCTACGAGCATTTTATGACGTAGATTTCGCCGGATGTAAACAGCGCCATTGGGAAATTGGGAAAGCATTTTATCACACCGATCTTGGTGTGATCAGATGCTTTGAGGGCAGAGGAGAAATCTAGGGTCTAATAGACCCCAATTTTTGCAAAAAAGAGTACCTGTCACTACCTATTGCTATCATAGGGGATATTTACATTCCCTGAGATAACAATAAAAATGATTTAAAAAAAAAAAAAAATGAAAGGAACAGTTTAAAAATAAGATAAAAAAATAATAATAATAAAGAAAAAAAAAAAAAAAAAAAAAAAGCACCCCTGTCCCCCCTGCTCTCGCGCTAAGGTGAACGCAAGCGTTGGTCTGGCGTCAAATGTAAACAGCAATTGCACCATGCATGTGAGGTATCGCCGCGAAGGTCAGATCGAGGGCAGTAATTTTAGCAGTAGACCTCCTCTGTAAATCTAAAGTGGTAACCTGTAAAGGCTTTTAAAGGCTTTTAAAAATGTATTTAGTTTGTCGCCACTGCACGTTTGTGCGCAATTTTAAAGCATGTCATGTTTGGTATCTATGTACTCGGCCTAAGATCATCTTTTTTATCTCATCAAACATTTGGGCAATATAGTGTGTTTTAGTGCATTAAAATGTAAAAAAGTGTGTTTTTTCCCCAAAAAATGCGTTTGAAAAATCGCTGCGCAAATACTGTGTGAAAAAAAAAAATGAAACACCCACCATTTTAATCTGTAGGGCATTTGCTTTAAAAAAAAATATAATGTTTGGGGGTTCAAAGTAATTTTCTTGCAAAAAAAAATTATTTTTTTATGTAAACAATAAGTGTCAGAAAGGGCTTTGTCTTCAAGTGGTTAGAAGAGTGGGTGATGTGTGACATAAGCTTCTAGATGTTGTGCATAAAATGCCAGGACAGTTCAAACCCCCCCCAAATGACCCCATTTTGGAAAGTAGACACCCCAAGCTATTTGCTGAGAGTCATGTTGAGTCCATGGAATATTTTATATTGTGACACAAGTTGCGGGAAAGAGACAATTTTTTATTTTTTTTATTTTTTTTTGCGCAAAGTTGTCACTAAATGATATATTGCTCAAACATGCCATGGGAATATGTGAAATTACACCCCAAAATACATTCTGCTGCTTCTCCTGAGTACGGGGATACCACATGTGTGAGACTTTTTGGGAGCCTAGCCGCGTACGGGACCCCGAAAACCAAGCACCGCCTTCAGGCTTTCTAAGGCCGTAAATTTTTGATTTCACTCTTCACCGCCTATCACAGTTTCGGGGGCCATGGAATGCCCAGGTGGCAAAAAAACCCCCCAAATGACCCCATTTTGGAAAGTAGACACCCCAAGCTATTTGATGAGAGGTATAGTGAGTATTTTGCAGACCTCACTTTTTGTCACAAAGTTTTGAAAATTGAAAAAAGAAAAAAAAAATTTTTTTTTCTCGTCTTTCTTTATTTTCAAAAACAAATGAGAGCTGCAAAATACTCACCATGCCTCTCAGCAAATAGCTTGGGGTGTCTACTTTCCAAAATGGGGTCATTTGGGGGGGGTTTGTGCCACCTGGGCATTCCATGGCCTCCGAAACTGTGATAGGCAGTGAGGAGTAAAATCAAAAATGTACGCCCTTAGAAATCCTGAAGGCGGTGCTTGGTTTTCGGGGTCCCGTACGCGGCTAGGCTCCTAAAAAGTTCCACACATGTGGTATCCCCGTACTCAGGAGAAGCAGCTAAATGTATTTTGGGGTGCAATTCCACATATGCCCATGGCCTGTGTGAGCAATATATCATTTAGTGACAACTTTGTGCAAAAAAAAAAAAAAAAAAAAAAAAATTGTCACTTTCCCGCAACTTGTGTCAAAATATAAAACATTCCATGGACTCAACATGCCTCAAAGCAAATAGCTTGGGGTGTCTACTTTCCAAAATGGGGTCATTTGGGGGGGGTTTATGTCATCTGGGCATTTTATGGCCTTCAAAACCGTGATAGGTAGTGAGGAGTAAAATCAAAAATGTACGCCCTTAGAAATCCTGAAGGCGGTGCTTGGTTTTCGGGGCCCCGTACGCGGCTAGGCTCCCAAAAAGTCCCACACATGTGGTATCCCCGTACTCAGGAGAAGCAGCTAAATGTATTTTGGGGTGCAATTCCACATATGCCCATGGCCTGTGTGAGCAATATATCATTTAGTGACAACTTTTTGTAATTTTTTTTTTTTTTTTTTTTTTTTGTCATTATTCAATCACTTGGGACAAAAAAAATGAATATTCAATGGGCTCAACATGCCTCTCAGCAAATTCCTTGGGGTGTCTACTTTCCAAAATGGGGTCATTTGTGGGGGTTTTGTACTGCCCTGCCATTTTAGCACCTCAAGAATCGACATAGGCAGTCATAAATTAAAGGCTGTGTAAATTCCAGAAAATGTACCCTAGTTTGTAGACGCTATAACTTTTGCGCAAACCAATAAATATACACTTATTGACATTTTTTTTACCAAAGACATGTGGCCGAATACATTTTGGCCTAAATGTATGACTAAAATTGAGTTTATTGGATTTTTTTTAGAACAAAAAGTAGAAAATATCATTTTTTTTCAAAATTTTCGGTCTTTTTCCGTGTATAGCGCAAAAAATAAAAACGGCAGAGGTGATCAAATACCATCAAAAGAAAGCTCTATTTGTGGGAAGAAAAGGACGCAAATTTCGTTTGGGTACAGCATTGCATGACCGCGCAATTAGCAGTTAAAGCGACGCAGTGCCGAATTGTAAAAAGTGCTCTGGTCAGGAAGGGGGTAAATCCTTCCGGGGCTGAAGTGGTTAATAAAATAGCAAAAAATAACACAGTTTAGGAATGTGGTCAAAAACTGAATCCAGGGTTTGGATGCCAGAGCAGGTAATCAGACGAGCCGGGGTCAGGAAACCAGAAGTTACCGTAGTAAAGGAACAAAAATCAGGAACAGGTATCGGAAGTGAAGTCAGCCAGGCCAAGTCATACACAGGAACACACTGGAGATCATAGACCACACAAGGGCAAGGAGGAAATGAGCAAAGCTGTTTAAATAGCCAAAATGGGCTGGCTGAAGGCTGGACTCATGAGGCAGGTAATGGTAACCAGGTTAGACACTGTGAAAGCAATGAGTGGCTGGTAATTAACCGACAGCTGAGCAGCCTCTGTGCACTGAAGGAAAAGAGCTGCTCATAAATAGCAAGAGCCCAGCCCTGACAATCTGAGACAAGTTGCAGAGGTCCCACACTGCTGCCTCCCATCCCCTGAGACTGCACTCAGTGACTTGGGTCTGAGACTATACAGACATATCCCTCCACCCGGCACAGCCAGCAAATAACAGAGCAAGTAACCCCGGGAGAATTCTTCTGTCTGAGATCTCGCTAGACCCAGGAATGGGGCAGAAGACTCAAGGTACATACCCCAGGTGTCTAGATCTTGTGACAACTATGGTAAAAATCAGAGTTTTGCTGCCAGTTGAACCCCAGAATCTCCATAAATCCAGTCTAGATACATAAATTGTGTCTGCAGCACAGAGAAGGAAGATTATCCGAGAGAAATACAGGAATACAGGACGGGGAACACAGCTCAGGAAAGTGACCAGGATATTACAGGCTGATAACACCCAGTCCCCGCCCTACTCTGGACCAATCAGTGAGCAGTATGGGTGGAGGAATGTATTTAATGTTAATGACCCACCTGTGCTGATCTCTGTAGGAGTGTCCTCCTCTATAAATGTCCCCGTTATTCCGTCCTCCTCCATAGACTGCTGATCATCCCTCACATACCTCTCTTCTTCTTCTGATTTAACCTCAACTTTTATATCTATCAGATCTTCACCCTAAACCAAGAGAAGGAGGAAAAATAACATCTTAAAATATAAGCTTTAATTTTGTAAGATCATATAAAAAAAAAATCCAAGCATTGTCTCCATGTGTCCATGTTCTAGATACTCCGTCCAACCAACCTTATAACAGTGAGGGATGGTGTGACCTTCCTGTGTGGAATCCCGGGAATACAGAGGATGGGGACATCTCTCTGGTGGGTTCCTGTAGCTGGATGTTTCCACCATGGTGTCCTGGTACAGATCATTTTGTTCTTTGGGAATCTGCAACTCCTCCATCACCCCATCCTCATCATCCTCCTCTTTAACCTCTTCTTTAACCTCAACTTTAGGATCTCTCAGGTTTCCACTCTGAATATATAATAAAAATGACATCAATGGTAACAATGCAGATAATGTACAGATCCTAATGATACTATCAGTGATTGTTCCTCATCTACCTGATGATGGTGAGGGATGGTGTGACCTTCCTGTGTGGAATCCCGGGAATACAGAGGACGGGGACATCTCTCTGGTGGGTTCCCATCACTGGATCCATCTGTAGGAAACACACACACTGACTGAATACATTGTTTCTATGTGTTTATCAGATGATGGGGGATCTAGGTGGAGCCTCCGTACTGCTCTCTCCTTTACAATAAAGTCTCCTCTTACCCGGTGATGTGAGGGGCGGCTGATTGTCCATCATGACGTCCTTGTAGAGATCCTTGTGTCCTTCTAAATACTCCCACTCCTCCATGGAGAAATAGACAGTGACATCCTGACACCTTATAGGAACCTGACACACACAATGATACAGTCACCATCCAGACACATCCCTTGTCTGTTACTGGGTAATGTCCCAGAATTCCCAGAATCCTCCTCACCTCTCCTGTCAGCAGCTCCATCATCATCTTGGTGACTTCTAGAATCTTCTCCATGTTGTGTCTCTCAGGTTTTAGGGAGTCACATGGAGGCACTGTGATGGTCATATGATCACCTGACTTCACAAGAGGAAATCTCTGTATTGGGGAACCAATAGGAATATCATGTTAGAATCCCAGAATCCTCCTCACCTCTCCGGTCAGGTCTGTTTTATTAATAGAGATAAGAGTGATGTCATGTGACCTCCCAGAATCCTCCTCACCTCTCCGGTCAGGTCTGTGTTTTATTAATAGAGATAAGAGTGATGTCATGTGACCTCCCAGAATCCTCCTCACCTCTCCGGTCAGGTCTGTGTTTTATTAATAGAGATAAGAGTGATGTCATGTGACCTCCCAGAATCCTCCTCACCTCTCCGGTCAGGTCTGTGTTTTATTAATAGAGATAAGAGTGATGTCATGTGACCTCCCAGAATCCTCTTCACCTCTCCGGTCAGGTCTGTGTTTTATTAATAGAGATAAGAGTGATGTCATGTGACCTCCCAGAATCCTCCTCACCTCTCCGGTCAGCAGGTAGATGATCTCCAGGGTGAGGTTTAGTATCTTCTCAGTCATGTAAATCTGGTCCTCCTCAATTCTGATTTGTGTCGTCATTTGATCTATACAGGTTTCTGGCTAGACAGGTAAGGATGATAATAGATAATGAAAATATTTATATAAGTGGGGGAATGTTCTGCCCCCTGAAAGGGTTAATCTAGGTTCTCACACTAAATATGTGTGTATCATCATCTGCTGGAGATAAAAGACATCACAGTGACTATGGAGGAAGAGGACGGAACATGACGGGGGGAGTTACTGGGTGTAAATAGAAAATAAGATCTTATTACCTCGTCTGCTGCCACTTCCAACAATGTCTTCTCTCTACTTCCACCCGACCCACCTCTCACCCGGAACTTCCTGTCTGTACCTGACATCACTTCCTTTCTTCCATACATGTTTTTTCACTTTTCATTTTTTCCACTGTTTTTACACATATTTTTCTTATTTTCGCACATTTTTTTTCAGAACACCACACTTACAATCATCCCCACACATGTGGAATGTGTTGCAGCAATCGGGCATGCTATGTGGAGGTTTTCTTGGCTGGGGTGGGGGTCCCGGCCTCAGCTCCGGAACAGACAAACATTTGGGGTCCCATGCTCCTCGATGCCAGCCAAGCACAGTGCTCCAGCCGACCTGTGAGTATAGATCTTTCCCCATGAGGTCTTTTCTCCCTCTAAAGGGGTAGAATATATTTGCTAACATTACATATTTATTTATGTTTACAGTTTACTTCTGTACCCAACTCCTGATGAATGGCATGTAGCCATGAAACGCGTCGAGTTTCCATGGGGTGCTCAGACAAGTCTGGCTTATTACCTACTTACTGGCCCATATATACTTTTTTTTATACATCCAAAATTCATTGAGTACTATGTAATTATTAATGTGTATGTGTACCTATCTTATAGCAGCTCTTTTGCATATGATTTACCAATGCCTGCCAATATGAAACCTCTTGTGGTACATTTATTAACATTTGCTATCTTTTATGTTTTTTTGTTGCCAAGCTAATGTATATGTATCCATTATGTTTATGCCATTGTGCATGTATATATATGAAAATACTTTTATACTATTGTTACAAATAAAAAACGATTACTATATACTCTACCTCCACAAGTCAATTGCCTCATTTAAAGTCCCAAACTCCCTTTTTTATGTACTTGTACCTGACATCACTTCCTGTCTTCCATAGAGACGTGCTATCTCTATGGTAGAAGTGAGATCACCACCTTGTGGAGCTCAGAGGAATTACACCCCCAGAAAAGTCTTGTAGTGTGAACACGGCCTTGTGCTGTGTGTGTATGTACTGTATATCCTTATAGATGGGGTCATCTTCAATCCCAACAAGGGGGAGGGAAATATATTACTGCCTAGTCCAGCCTTTCTCAGCCAGGGTTCCTCCAAAAGTTTCTAGAGGTTCCTTAAGCAATGAACAATTTCTGTCTCTCAGTAAAAACTGACATCAATGATCTGTAAGTCTTCCCACTGATGACGATATAAGGGGGTCCTTCTCCCATTGGTCATCAATGTAAGGGACCCCTACACTGATAACTGATATAAGGGGTCCTTCTCCTATTGGTCACCAATGTAAGGGGCCATTACCCTGAACACTGATGTAGCACCCTGGTGTTTATGCAGTGTTGCTAACCAATTTAGTTTGCCAGGTGGTAATTGTCCTGGCTAATTGTTAGCAGATCCACTGATTTCCCCCTAATTCTGGAATTGCTGCACTTCTCTCTTTTGTCACTAGGTGGCATTGCAGCTGGTGACATTAGATAGACAAGGGCATAGCAAGGACAGATTATGAATGGACTTGATGTCTCAGCCAATGGGCAAGGGTTTCTTTAAGCCCCTTGGCCTGCTGGGAGAGCCTATGTATTTTGGGGGAGTCAGGTGATCGGGGTTCTGTGCCACCTGGACGGCTGCCTTGGTGGACATGTGTTATGTCACCCCGGGTTGCAAGGCCAGAAACCTAAGGCCTATCACCTGGCTACTGGGCTGCCTGAGGCCTATCCAGGTGCAGGAGAAGCAGCGTAGGGTTGGGACTGCAGGATTGGAGTCCAACCGAGTTGAGAAGGTTCAGCTGGATGGAGAACCAGTCATGGTTGGAGGTAGAGGGGAAGCTGTCGCCACTAAGGGACCTTCCACCTTGTTACCAGAGACTACTGTAAGTAAGCTGAAGCTGTTAAGGATATGATTAAGAGCTCCAATCGAGCCCAAGGTTATCTGCTGCTGTCTCTAATTGGAAAGTGTTGATATGCATGCATATAAAAGTAAACACTCTGAGACACGCTCAGCACCGTTACTTTTTACACTTCTGATTTATTTAAGGCGGTGCTAATGTTTTATACACAAAAATACGTCATTGCTATGTTAGTCTAATAGGTACATCTTATTGGTTAAGATAGAAAAGAAGATGGAGAATCTTACATAGTTACATAGTAGGTGAGGTTGAAAAAAAGACACAAGTCCATCAAGTCCAACCTATGTGTGTGATTATGTGTCAGTATTACATTACATATCCCTGTATATTGCGGTCATTCAGGTGATTATCTAATAGTTTCTTGAAGCTATCAATGCTCCCCGCTGAGACCACCGCCTGTGGAAGGGAATTCCACATCCTTGCCGCTCTTACAGTAAAGAACCCTCTACGTAGTTTAAGGTTAAACCTCTTTTCTTCTAATTGTAATGAGTGGCCACGAGTCTTATTAAACTCTCTTCTGCGAAAAAGTTTTATCCCTATTGTGGGGTCACCAGTACAGTATTTGTAAACTGAAATCATATCCCCTCTCAAGCGTCTCTTTTCCAGAGAGAATAAGTTCAGAGCTCGCAACCTTTCCTCATAACTAAGATCCTCCAGACCCTTTATTAGCTTTGTTGCCCTTCTTTGTACTCGCTCCATTTCCAGTACGTCCCTCCTGAGGACTGGTGCCCAGAACTGGACAGCATACTCTGTCTTCATAACGAGGTTTGGCTGTCCTTGGTTTTATCTTCAGTTCCGCGTTCTTCTGATGTGTGGGATGTAGGGGGTACCCGCCATCTTGAGAAAATATAGGAACAGAGCAAACCTGTATACTTATATAATGAGTAAGGAGAAAAATATGTATGCACATAAGAAAATAGACATTTTCAGATTATTATTATTATCTACATCACATTCCTTCACAGTCCCCCCTAAAATGGCTATTTTCTCTTTCCTGTCCCTAATACTAAAGGTCCTACTTTCACCTGGCCCATTCTCCTCAGCAACTCTTTTAGGCTGTATATAGAATTGGGCAGCAACTTGTTCACTACCCTCCTCGATACAGCTGGAGAGGTGCAGGCAGGTGCTATCTATCCCTAAAACCCTATAGTATGTGACAGGGAGTGACTGTAGAGGAGTGAAGGGTTTGTCATCTTCCATCATAAGGAGGTCCTCTTCCTCTTGGTGGAGAAATGTAGGTGTGCTATTGTCTACAGCCTTGCTCATTAACTTTTTTACAAAAGGTAGAATACAGCATACAATCAGGGCTAAAAGAACCAGGATTATTAATACCATTACCCCTATCTGGGCGAGCACTTTCTGCCACCCACTCATCCAGCTAAAGTATTGATCCCATGGGTCTGTAATACCTGAGTTCTTCTTCAACTCCAATGACAAATCTTCTAATTTATTTATAGCTGAAGTAACCTTACCATATGGGCCAGTATTATCAGGAATGTATGTGCAGCAAGTTCCCGGTTTTTCTATCATTTTACAGACACCTCCTTTCTCAACTAACACCATGTCTAAGGCCATCCGGTTCTGTAATGTCATGTAGGAAGTGGGGGCTAACTCGTCAGCAATTTCCTGGAGGGCGTCTTTAGTGTAATTTACGAATCTCTGTTGGTTATAGTATATGTAGTTAATCTAATCTACATTGTTGTTGACAGTATTTATGGGGATCAAAGACTCAAAACCAGCTTTTACCTGGTCACTGGCTTTAAATTCATCAGGGACCCCCCTTGGCACCCCTATGGCATCTATGTACACATGAGGGTCAAAGCTTCCGGAGAGAACTGCTCGCTTCCTCCTCTGACTGTGTGCTGGGTCAGTGTATGTATCAGGGGTATCTTTGGTTAGGATATGGGGGGCATAATGACCTTTGCAAGAGCACATTCACCAGTCCAGATTCCCTCTAATCTGGTCCTGATTTTCAAATTTCCACAGATCCAATACACAACACCAAGGGACTGGACCCGGTTTAATACCTGTCTTCTGCAAAGTCATTCTGCTCATCAGGGGCTTTCTATTTTCATCTTTCTTGTCTAATACACTCTGTGGTCGCCCAATCTGGCCCTGTGTTCCAACCCACTGGCCCCCCCCTGGAACCACAACTCTGTCCCCAGTAACTGTCTGTGTGGCATATATATATATCCTTACCGTCAGGGATGTCACTGTACCAATGGCATTGCCATGAAGGGTCAAATGGACAAGGTACTATGTCACAGTAATCTAAGGTAAAGGTGGTCACATGTGTACCTGAAGAGTTATACCAAAACGTGATTATGTTTTTGTGATGGCCACCTCCTGGGCTCCTCCCCCCCTAGATCAAACAAAAAAAGGATATGCAGCACCTGAAAACACGCTCTCCTGCAGTGATAAGCGTGCATTCAGGTGTTCTTCCTGGCCAACTTGACTGAGGTGGCTGTGGTCAACAAAACTTGGAATGGACCATCATAACTTGGCTCAAGGATCTCCAGACAGTAGTTGGTGTGTTCCTGTATCTAATTCAGGATCTGGAATGGAAGAAAACACCTGGACATGCATTCAGGTTAATTCTCGTGATAAAGTGGTTACATAATTAGTCAACACATCAGACTGCAACTGTAACTGTTGTGGAAAGTAACAACCAAGTCTGGGAGCTGAACCAAACAAAATTTTATAATGGGATAGGGCATGTTTCCCCTGGGGGTGTGTCTGACGCTGAACAGGGCAATGGGCAAACTGTCTGGCCAACTCATGTTAGTCTCTTGGGCCATCTTTAACATCCTGTTTTTTAGTGTCCCATTCATCCTTTCTACCTTCCCGCTACTTTGAGGGTGGTATGGGGTGTGTGTAGTGCCAACTGAACCCCCAGTGCTGCCAAAATCTCTTTTGTAAGGGTTGCTGTTAAGGCTGGTCCCTGATCTCTCAATATCACCTCTGGGACCCCAAATCTACATACTATCTTACTCAGTAGTTTCTTAGCTGTGGTCCTGGCAGACGTGACCACTTCCACTAGGGCGTATTCGAATCTGCCACTTCTTAGCACTTGAGAATTATCAATTTGTATCCTTTGGAAAGGGGTATAGGGCTTTTGCCAGGTGCTTCTGTGTTTTTTCTGTGCGTCCTGGGTTACATTTGGTGCAGATAATGCATTATCTGCAGAAGTTATCCGTCAGTGGAGTAACTCTTGGTGCAACACTTGTTGATAAGAGAGTTCATAAAAGTCTTTGTCAAGTGGGCAGCTCCATGTGCCCATTGCACCACGGCTGGGTACATACTCCTGGGTAGACAAGGCTTCTTGTTGTACTCGAATAGTCCATTTCTGAGAGTTGCTCCTCTCCATTTCTAGCTTTCCTTCTCATCCGGACTTTTTCCTGTAGTTCTTTTAGATAAACTCTGTCCACTGGGGGAGTCTGTAAGGTAAGCACGGGGTGGTCTTCTTCTACCACCCTGCTGTCCACTTCTCGTGGACCACCAGCTGTCTGTTTGGCAGCTGAATTGGCTAGATGATTGCCTCGAGCTTCCTTTGAGTTCATTTTGTCATGTGCTTTACTCAGAATAGTCACTTGGGTTGGGAGAAGCAAGGCATCCATCAAGTTTTCACAGGTGTTCCTGCAGCCATCAGGAATCCTCTGTCTTAGATAACACCATAATCATGGGCAATGCTGAAAGCATATCTTGAGTCCATATGAATGTTGGCTCTTTTTCCCTCTGCCCATTTACATGCTGTAGTAAACACTTGCAGCTCTTCCTCCTGTGCAGACATCACCGGTGGTAAGGCTTCAGCTTGTAGAAGTGTGTTTTCAGTGGTGACCACGTGTCCTGTGCAGTATTTGCCACGTTCTTCAGCAAACATAAATTGTTAGGTCTGAATTCTGCAGGGGTATTTCACTCACAGGGGGAAGATGCGTGGTTTCCAACCGTATTAGTTCGATGAAGTCATGGGGTGACAAGTCAAGACTCTACTCCTCCTCCTCCTTTCCCCCTTGAGACGTGGAAGAAGGGTGGTAGGGTTCAGTGTTTGACAACTTAATAGAGTAATGCTGTCCAGTAGGAGGGAACACAGGAGTCTCAAGTGTCTGGTAGTGGACAAGTGTTTTGGCTGGATCTTGGTTGAATATGGCAACAACGTCATGGGGAGCAAGCAGAACGAGGCAGTGTCCGAGGACCAAGTTCAAAGTTTTGTCAAGCAAGGCTTGTGCAGCAAAGCCAGCTCGCAGACACAATAGGCCTCCTCTTGCTACCGCATCCAGCCGACAGGAATAATATCCTATGGGGCGTAGGCTGATGCCGTGTGATTGGGTGAGTACACCTGCAGCATGTCCCAGACATTTGGATACAAAGAGCTTGAGCGTTTTGTCGTAGTCTGGGAGCCCTAGCGCTGGGGATGGCGTACTTGAGGGCCACAAACTTAGATATTTCTTCAGGAGACATCTGGAAGGGGTCTGATTGCAGAGCATCAGTAGGAAGGCTTCTGGAATCCATGCTCCGCACTAGGAAATTAGTCCAAGGAAGGCATGAAGGGATTTCTGGCCTTGTGGCAGTGGGATATCAGAGATTACTTGCACCCTGTCTTCAGTGGGGTGTCTTGTCCCATGGGACAGAGTGTCCACGGAAAATGACAGATGATGAGCACCACTGCAATTTGGACTTTGAGGCTTTGCACCCCTGGTTAGCAAGATAGCACAACAGGCTTTCTGAGGTGACTTCAACAGGGGGTAAGTCAGCTGCACAAAGGAGAAGGTCATCAACATGTTGGAAGAGAATCACTTCCGGGTGTTCCTCTTGTCATGTGTCAAGGATGATAGCCATAGCTTTTGCAAACTGGCTTGGAAAGTTCTGTGCCCCTTGCGGCACAACTGTTTATGTATGTTGCCGTTTCTTTCAGTGGATGAATGCAAAAAGGTACCAACAGGAGGGGTAAGGGTGGACACTGAAAAAAGCGTTTGTAAGGTCCACCACTGTGAGGTACTTTGCAGTCAAAGGCATCCACCGCAGGTACCTGGTTCTCTTCTTGGGGTTATTGTGGTTTCCGGGGCAATGATGCGCCCTCTTTTAGCTTGACTGAAACTGGTGGCACATTTAAGTGACCGTTGTCTTCCGGTCCTGTGGACCATAGGCATGCAGGGATTCTGTCAAGTACTTCCTGCAGTATTGAACTTGAAGTTTTTGCTTCATGAAGTGTCATCAGGTGAAGCAGAGAACACAAAGCAGATGAGTCTTCTAAGGATAGGGGAGTATGTAACTTCACCCCCCTTCAGGCGTGTACATGATTGAGGCCTGTAGTCTGGACAACACATCAGCTCCTAGTAGATTCAAGGGACATGTAGAGGACACCACGAATCTGGCAAGCAAATCAGGAAATGTCCCCACTTGGAGTGGCACAGCAAATGGACTGGAGCGGGGCACCCCATCCACTCCCAGGCAGGAAACGTGTGTGTGTCTTTTCATAGTGGGAGAAGTCCAGATCATCAAAGGCCTGTATGAGTCTAGCATGATACTTCTCCACAGACTCCCCTTTGTCTTGGGCAACATCTTGGATTGTGGTAGTCTGGTCTGCCAATTTCTCCTTTGCCCAATCGCGGAGTTGAGCACAAAACTCCACGCCTGAGGTGTATGAAGTGGCACTTGTCAGGCAGGCCTCCACTGAAGGCAGTCTGCATGACTGGCCAAAAGACATGCTTTGATTTGGCATAGGCTGATCAAGTCTCTCCAGGCAGCAGATTAAGTTTCTTGTATCTGCACTATCCTGCGGTAGAAGGGCATTGGCTGCTTCTCTGGCTCAGGCAGACTTGTTACTAAGGTTGCTGCTTGTGATGGGGTAAAAGCAACATACATCACTGGTGCCCCTTCTGGTAACTGAGACTGTTGTTGTTGCGGGGGGCTGGGAAGGGACACTGTTCCTTATGGTTGCCAGCATGTGTTTGAGATCCTCTCGGAACTGTGAGTCCGGAACTGGATTGGGGGTTAAATCAGCGGGTGGCCTTGCTGCCTGTTGTTGGTCTTCCCACTCAGATGCTTCTTTATCATTAATATATCCGGCCTGTGAATGTGGTGCTTCCGTATTGGGGAAGACAGGTGTGTGGAAGCAACCATCCCTGTTTAAAACAGGGAGGACTGGGTTCAGGCGGTGTTTGAGCTTACTGGGTGTACCAAGATGGCCGCCGGCAGGAAGTGCACTGGGCTGGGTAGAAAGTGAAGGCATGGGTGCACTAAGATGGCCGCCAGGCTGAGTTGTCACAGTGGGTTGGACTTGGACTTGAGAAGGGAGTGGTTGTTAGGCGGAGGGCAGTGCTGTCCCTCCCCTCCTTTTGTTTCAAGTTCCAACATAGCGCGGTGGTTCACATATCATCAACTCTGTGATACATAATATAGTACAATCGCCATCTTTCTTAACTTCCTTTATCCAATTTTCTTTATCACACAGGATTTTTCTCCCTGTTTCTTTAGCAACATAACTTTCGCCACTTTGTTAACTATTTCAACATCTTCTCTCCTCTTCACAATATCACATTCTTCACAATATCACATTCTTTTCTCTCTCTGTTTCTTAGCTAACAGCTTGAGAGGAGAATACATACAACTAAGGGGTTAATATTCTTCTCACTGCTCCTTATCAACAAATTCCTTGGGTGGGGGCACATAAAGCTGCGCTCCTAGCTGCTATAACCCTGTAATGTACCGTTAATCTCAGTACAAACAATTCAGGGGTATTGGGGAGCAACGGGTCTTTGGGTAACCACTTTCTCTGACTTTCACCAGTCCCCAACCCCTCTCGTGTATAGCAAACAGTAAACCACAAACCACTCAGGAGAGGACATTACACCTGCCACTCTTCGAACTGCAAAATTTCAGAAGGCTAAGATAAACCACAAGGGCAGACCACCCTGAAAAAATTAACCCGTTTATAGACGTCTGTTACACCTCTACCCCCAGAGGCCGACAGCTCGTCTGGGGGTGAGACTTCTGTAACACTTTCAGACTGCAAAGCCAGCAGCTGAGTACCCTCGGAGGTCTGACAAACCTTGAGTAACCCGTCTCTAACCGTCTGCCACAAGGATCCATCTCATCTCAGAGGCCGACAGCTCGTCTGGAGATGAGAACACACATGTAGCACTTTTAGACTGCTAAGCTTCGTAGCCCAAAGAATGGCAGACAGTGAACAAAAAATACAGTCAGCAGAAATCCATCGGCAGGTTCGTTAAAACAGCCTCAGGCGAGGTAATGATTCCTGCCTCTAAGACAGTCTCAGCATACCGTCAGAATCCAGCGGTCAACCAAAAGATAAGAAAGTCGTACAGTGGTAAGAATATAAAAAAAATTACCGTACTGTTAGGGCTGCGCAAACCCCCTCTTATCTATCAGTTTAACCACTTGAATTATTATCGCGGTCTGGCTTCGACTGTAGCCTGAAGCTCCTGGGTTTCGGCACCAGCTGTTAAGGATATGATTAAGAGCTCCAATCGGGCCCAAGGTTATCTGCTGCTGTCTCTAATTGGAAAGTGTTGATATGCATGCATATAAAAGTAAACACTCTGAGACATGCTCAGCACCGTTACTTTTTACACTTCTGATTTATTCAAGGCGGTGCTAATGTTTTATACACAAAAATACGTCATTGCTATGTTAGTCTAATATGTACATCTCATTGGTTAAGATAGAAAAGAAGATGGAGAATCTTCATAACGAGGTTTGGCTGTCTTTGGTTTTATCTTCAGTTCCGCACTCTTCTGATGTGTGGGATGTGGGGGGTACCCACCATCTTGAGAAAATATAGGAACAGAGCAAACCTGAAATACTTATATAATGAGTAAGGAGAAAAATATGTATGCACATAAGAAAATAGACATTTTCAGATTATTATTATTATCTACATGACATTCCTTCACAAAGCAAGTACCTGAGCAGTCTCACCGGGGACGGTGAAAAAAGTGAAAAAATGGGAAAGCATCAGCAAGTGCCAAGCCAGGGACCAGCAGGATAGCGGCTTGAGGAGTGTACTCATAAGTGAATGGGTATAATATCTCCAGGAATTGTAGGAAACCATGCCTGATGACGGGAACCAAGCGATCAATGTACAGAAGATTTGTTGGACGAGTGTGACAAGAATGAGCCCAGATGTGATCAATTCTGGCCGTATTGTAACTAACAGAGTGATTTCCAATGATTGTCAGCTCCATCTAGTGGCCATAATGAAGTATTTTCCCTGAAATTCCTCCATCTGTAAAAAATATTGTGATTCAGAATTATGGACACTAGATGGAGGCAATGATCATAGGAAATCACTCAGTTATATAAAATATGGCCAAAATTCGTCACGGCTGGGTAAACCTGTGCCACATTCCATCAACTATTTGTTTTCTTATTCATAATAGACCTCTAAGTCTCCATATCACAAAATGTACTCAGCCAATGAGAGGTAATGACACCATTTTTATTTTTCTCCTCTATCAATGGCCAACACGGTACAACACTTCATCCATGTCTTTGGTGATCTCTGATCTCCTTATCAACTGTTTCTTCCATGATGAAGATCAGCCATGGAGTATATCTGAGGTGTATATCAGGGTGTGCTTCTTCCCCACATGTCCATCAACATTCATATACAAGACATTTCTCGCAGTCACTAATACACCTCGAGGGT
This sequence comes from Lithobates clamitans, assembly GCA_037952925.1. NCBI lineage: Eukaryota > Metazoa > Chordata > Amphibia > Anura > Ranidae > Lithobates > Lithobates clamitans. The sequence goes on from JBBGZY010001964.1 coordinate 2,346,005, forward strand.
TGTGTGGGACCCCTGATGTACAGGAAGACAGGACTTCACTGAGGAACAATTCCCTCACTCAGGACAGGAATATGGCTTCTCCCCCTTGTGAGATCTCTGATGTGTATAAAGATGGTGCTTCTGTGAAAAACATTTCCCGCATTCAGGACAGGAGTACGGCTTCTCCCCCGTGTGCAATCTCTGATGTCTGCAAAGACTGGACCTAAATGAAAAACATTTCCCGCACTCAGAGCAGGAATATGGTTTCTCCCCCGTGTGAATTCTCTGGTGACTAAAAAGATTGGTCTTCCATGAAAAACATTTCCCGCACACAGAACAGGAATACGGCTTCTCCTCCGTGTGCAATCTCTGATGTGAGACAAGGGCTGATTTTATTACAAAACATTTCCCGCATTTAGAACAGGAATGCAGTTTCTCACCCGTGTGCAATTTCTGATGCATAAAAAGATAGTCCTTCGATGAAAAACATTTCCCGCACTCAGAACAGGAAAATGGCTTCTCCCCCGTGTGAGTCATTTGATGTGCAACAAGATTTACTTTTTGTAGAAAACATTTCCCGCAATCGGAACAAAAATACGCCTTTTTTTCTGTGTGAGATTTCTGATGTTGGTAAAAATGGGATTCCTTTAAAAAACATTTCCCACACTCAGGACAAGAAAATGGCTTTTCTTCTGTGTGAGCTCTCTGATGTTGGAAAAGATTGGCTTTCCTTAAAAAACATTTCCCGCACTCAGGACAGGAATGCGGCTTCTCAACTGCGTGAGATCTTTTATGCTCATCAAGATTGAATTTAAAATAGAAACACTTTCCACACTCAGCACAGGGAAACCCCTTATCTGTTGGAAGGACGGCACCGTCCCGCACAGTCTGAGGTTCCTCAGGATAAGAGGAATACGATGGTCCGGCACCGTCCCGCACAGTCTGAGGTTCCTCAGGATAAGAGGAATACGATGGTCCGGCACCGTCCCGCACAGTCTGAGGTTCCTCAGGATAAGAGGAATACGATGGTCCGGCACCGTCCCTCACAGTCTGAGGTTCCTCAGGATAAGAGGAATACGATGGTCTGGCACCGTCCCGCACAGTCTGAGGTTCCTCAGGATAAGAGGAATACGATGGTCCGGCACCGTCCCGCACAGTCTGAGGTTCCTCGGGATAAGAGGAATACGATGGTCCGGCACCGTCCCGCACAGTCTGAGGTTCCTCAGGATAAGAGGAATACGATGGTCCGGCACCGTCCCGCACAGTCTGAGGTTCCTCAGGATAAGAGGAATACGATGGTCCGGCACCGTCCCGCACAGTCTGAGGTTCCTCAGGATAAGAGGAATACGATGGTCCGGCACCGTCCCGCACAGTCTGAGGTTCCTCAGGATAAGAGGAATACGATGGTCCGGCACCGTCCCGCACAGTCTGAGGTTCCTCAGGATAAGAGGAATACGATGGTCCGGCACCGTCCCTCACAGTCTGAGGTTCCTCAGGATAAGAGGAATACGATGGTCCGGCACCGTCCCGCACAGTCTGAGGTTCCTCAGGATAAGAGGAATACGATGTTTCATCTACACTGTGTGGTGCCGGATGGACATTTGAGGTAGTCGGGTTTTCTCCTGGACTATACTGTGTGATGTCCTCATCTTCTACTTTACAGTCTGGAGACAAAGTGAGACAATCCTCTGAGGTTTTCCTCATCTCCCGTCCATCTACTAAAATAGAAATACAAAGATTATTACTAGACATGAGCAGATTGGTTCCCCTAAACCAGAACTCCGCCCACATTAGGCACTTTAATGAGAGAGACACTTTTATAGTCTGTTTCCAGTATTCGCTTTAGGGTTTGGTCACGAGGAGTGCTGCACTATTATTTTTTAAAATGTACAACATAGAGTATATAGTGTAGGGGTCAGGAGCAAATAACAGAGCAAGTAACCCCAGGAGAATTGTTCTCTCAGAGGTCTTGCTAGACCCAGGTTTGGGGCATACCCCAGGTGCCTAGGTCAAGCAACACCTATGATGTAAAACAACATTTTGCTTCCAGCTGAACCCCAGAATCTCCATAAATCCAGTCTAGATACATAAATTGTGTCTGCAGCACAGAGAAGGAAGATTATCCGAGAGAAATACAGGAATACAGGACGGGGAACACAGCTCAGGAAAGTGACCAGGGGATTACAGGCTGATATCACCCAGTCCCCGCCCTACTCTGGACCAATCAGTGAGCAGTATGGGGGGAGGAATGTATTTAGTGTTAATGACCCACCTGTGCTGATCTCTGTAGGAGTGTCCTCCTCTATAAATGTCCTCGTTATTCCATCCTCCTCCATAGACTGCTGATCATCCCTCACATACCTCTCTTCTTCTTCTGATTTAACCTCAAATTCTATATCGATTGGATCTCCACTCTAAATCAAGAGAATGAGAGAATATCATCTGTAAAATATAAGTTTTAATATTGAAAGATCACTTAGAAAAAATTAAAACGTTGTTTCTAGATATCTTGTTCTTGATACTCTGTCCTACCAACCTTGTAATGGTCTGGGATGGTGGGACCTTCCTGTGTGGAATCCCGGGAATACAGAGGACGGGGACATCTCTCTGGTGGGTTTCTGTAGCTGGATGACTCCTCCATGGTGTCCAGGTACAGATCTTTATGTATTTCCTCCATCACCCCATCCTCATCATCCTCCTCTTTTATCTCTTCTTTAACCTCAACTTTAGGATCTCTCAGGTTTCCACTCTGAATATATAATAAAAATTACATCAATTGTAACAATGCAGATAATGTACAGATCCTAATGGTACTATCAGTGATTGTTCCTCATCTACCTGATGATGGTGAGGGATGGTGTGACCTTCCTGTGTGGAATCCCGGGAATACAGAGGATGGGGACATCTCTCTGGTGGGTTCCTGGTATTAGGTGGCTCCATCATTTCCTTGTGTCCTTCTGAAAACTCCTCCATCACTCCATACTCCTCATCCTCCTCTTTATACTCTTCTTTAACAACAATATTATCATCCCCGAGGTTTCCACTCTGAACATACAATAAGAAATTATTTTAACAAACAACCTTGTGTATAAATCACAACTACCAATCATGGTCAATAATCTACCTGATGATGGTGAGGGATGGTGTGACCTTCCTGTGTGGAATCCCGGGAATACAGAGGACGGGGACATCTCTCTGGTGGGTTTCCATTACTGGATCCATCTGTAGGAAACACACACACTGACTGAATACATTGTTTCTATGTGTTTATCAGATGATGGGGGATCTAGGTGGAGCCTCCGTACTGCTCTCTCCTTTACAATAAAGTCTCCTCTTACCCGGTGATGTGAGGGGCGGCTGATTGTCCATCATGACGTCCTTGTAGAGATCCTTGTGTCCTTCTAAATACTCCCACTCCTCCATGGAGAAATAGACAGTGACATCCTGACACCTTATAGGAACCTGACACACACAATGATACAGTCACCATCCAGACACATCCCTTGTCTGTTACTGGATAATGTCCCAGAATTCCCAGAATCCTCCTCACCTCTCCTGTCAGCAGCTCCATCATCTTCTTGGTGACTTCTAGAATCTTCTCTATGTTGCGTCTCTCAGGTTTTAGGGAGTCACATGGAGGCACTGTGATGGTCATATGATCACCTGACTTCACAAGAGGAAATCTCTGTATTGGAGAACCAATAGGAATGTCATGTTAGAATCCCAGAATCCTCCTCACCTCTCCGGTCAGGTCTGTGTTTTATTAATAGAGATAAGATTGATGTCATGTGACCTCCCAGAATCCTCCTCACCTCTCCGGTCAGGTCTGTGTTTTATTAATAGAGATAAGAGTGATGTCATGTGACCTCCCAGAATCCTCCTCACCTCTCCGGTCAGCAGGTAGATGATCTCCAGGGTGAGGTTTATTATCTTCTCAGTCATGTAAATCTGGGCCTCCTCAATTTTGATTTGTGTCGTCATTTGAGCTATACAGGTTTCTGTCTAGACAGGTAAGGACGATAATAGATAATGAAAATATTTATATAAATGGGGGAATGTTCTGCCCCTGAAGGGGTTAATCTAGGTTTCCACACTATATATGTGTGTATTATCATCTGCTGGAGATAAAAGATGTCACAGTGACTATGGAGGAAGAGGACGGAACATGACGGGGGGGTTACTGGGTGTAAATAAAAAATAAGATCTTATTACCTCCTCTACTGCCGCTTCCAGCAATTTCTTCTCTCTTTCTTCCCGACTCACCTCTCACCCGGAACTTCCTGTCTGTACCTGACATCACTTCCTGTCTTCCATAGAGACTTGCTATCTCTATGGTAGAAGTGAGATCACCACCTTATGGAGCTCAGAGGAATTTCACCCCCCCAGAAAAGTCTCGTACTTTGAACACGTCCTTGTGCTATGTGGGTATGTACCTTGTATCCTTATAGATGGGGTCATCTCCATTCCCACCAAGGGGGAGAGAAATATATTACTGCCTAGTCCAGCCTTTCTCAGCCAGGGTTCCTCCAAAAGTTTCTAGGGGTTCCTTAAGCAATGAACAATTTCTGTCTCTCAGTAAAAACTGACATCAATGATCTGTAAGTCTTCCCACTGATAACGATATAAGGGGGTTCTTCTCCCATTGGTCATCAATGTAAGGGACCTCTACACTGTGTGGATGCCCCCCTGTCCTGTGTGGATGGACCCCCCTGTGTCCCATGTGGATGGACCCCCCTGTGTCCCGTGTGGATGGATCCCCCTGTGTCCCGTGTGGATGGATTCCCCCTGTGTCCCGTGTGGATGGACTCCCCTGTGTCGTGTGTGGATGGACCCCCCTGTGTCCCGTGTGGATGGACCCCCCTGTGACCCGTGTGGATGGACCCCCTGTGTCCCGTGTGGATGGACCCCCCCTGTCCTGTGTGGATGGACCCCCCTGTGTCCTGTGTGGATGGACCCCCCTGTGTCCCGTGTGGATGGATCCCCCTGTGTCCCGTGTGGATGGATTCCCCCTGTGTCCCGTGTGGATGGACCCACCTGTGACCCGTGTGGATGGACTCCCCTGTGTCGTGTGTGGATGGACCCCCCTGTGTCGTGTGTGGATGGACCCCCCTGTGACCCGTGTGGATGGACCCCCCTGTGTCCCGTGTGGATGGACCCCCCATGTCCTGTATGGATGGGTCTTTTTTTATTTCTTCTTTTTCTCATGGATTGGGATGTACAATACATCCGTACTGATAAGAGGAACACTGGGCGGAAACCTATGATCAGCTCCTCCCATCCTGTATACTCCCACTGGCTACACAGGAACAGCGCCCCTCCCTGGAAGTGATGTCCCTAGAATTCAGTGACCACACCCACTGGCTGCTTTCAGACTCAGAAGGAAGTAGAATTGAAGTCATGTGACGGCACTGGATACCTCAAATCAAAAAGGGAGAAAATCTGGGATTTTATCATTTTGAGACATAAAGCTGAACTTCGCTCACATTAATGATTGCAGGGGAGAATTTAGGCGTTAGGGTGGACTTCCACTTTAAGTGAAAAATAAAGAGGAAATGATTCCAAACACTTAAACTACCGCCCACATTTTTGAGTCCCCGCCTACATGAACGCCATGTCACGGGCGCCTACATATGAAATGTTGATTGCGCTAATGTCCAAATTTAGTATTTTGGTTTTGAATCAGTGGTTGGTTTAATATTGTTGGTTATGTTCTTCGATGTCTACTGTAATCATAAGTGCATGGGTATAATATCTCTGGGATTTGTAGGAAACCATGCCGGATGACGGGAACCAAGCGATCAATGTACAGAAGATTTGTTGGACGAGTGTGACAAGAATGAGCCCAGATGTGATCAATTCTGGTCATATTGTAACTAACAGAGTGATTTCCTATGATTGTCAGCTCCATCTAGTGGCCATAATGAAGTATTTTCCCTGAGATTCCTCCATCTGTAAAAAATATTGTGATACAGAATTATGGACACTAGATGGAGGCAATGATCATAGGAAATTAACGAGTTATATAAAATATGGCCAATATTCATCACGGCTGGGCAAACCTGTGCCACATTCCATCAACTATTTGTTTTCTTATTCATAATAGACCTCTAAGTCTCCATATCACAAAATGTACTCAGCCAATAAGAGGTAATGACTCCATTTTTATTTTAAAAGGCCTAGAGGACCGCCTTTTAAGTGGTGGGGTTAACGTGTTTCGTCCTGGAAGACGACTTAAGAAAGCAGACCTCTTTACACCACAAAATGTACTCAGCCAATGAGAGGTAATGACTCCATTTTTATTTTTCTCCTGCTATCAATGGCCAACACAGTACAACACTTCATCCATGTCTTTGGTGATCTCTGATCTCCTTATCAACTGTTCCTTACATGATGAAGATCAGCCATGGAGTATATCTGAGGTGTATATCAGGGTGTGCTTCTTCCCCACATGTCCAGCAACATTCATATACAAGACATTTCCCGCACTCACTAATACACTTCGAGGGTTGTGTGGGACCCCTGATGTACAGGAAGACAGGACTTCAGTGAGGAACAATTCCCTCACTCAGGACAGGAATATGGCTTCTCCCCCGTGTGAGATCTCTGATGTGTATAAAGATGGTGCTTCTGTGAAAAACATTTCCCGCACTCAGGACAGGAGTACGGCTTCTCCCCCGTGTGCAATCTCTGATGTCTGCAAAGACTGAACCTAAATGAAAAACATTTCCCGCACTCAGAGCAGGCATATGGTTTCTCCCCCGTGTGAATTCTCTGATGACTAAAAAGATTGGTCTTCCATGAAAAACATTTCCCACACTCAGAACAGGAATACGGCTTCTCCTCCGTGTGCAATCTCTGATGTGAGACAAGGGCTGATTTTATTACAAAACATTTCCCACACTCAGAACAGGAATACGGCTTCTCCTCCGTGTGCAATCTCTGATGTGAGACAAGGGCTGATTTTATTACAAAACATTTCCCGCATTTAGAACAGGAATGCAGTTTCTCACCCGTGTGCAATTTCTGATGCATAAAAAGATAGTCCTTCGATGAAAAACATTTCCCGCACTCAGAACAGGAAAATGGCTTCTCCCCTGTGTGAGTCATTTGATGTGCAACAAGATTTAATTTTTGTAAAAAACATTTCCCGCAATCGGAACAAAAATACGCCTTTTTTTCTGTGTGAGATTTCTGATGTTGGTAAAAATAAGATTCCTTTAAAAAACATTTCCCGCACTCAGGACAAGAAAATGGCTTTTCTTCTGTGTGAGATCTCTGATGTTGGGAAAGATTGGCTTTCCTTAAAAAACATTTCCCGCACTCAGGACAGGAATGCGGCTTCTCAACTGCGTGAGATCTTTTATGCTCATCAAGATTGAATTTAAAATAGAAACACTTCCCACACTCAGCACAGGGAAACCCCTTATCTGTTGGAAGAACGGCACCGTCCCTCACAGTCTGAGGTTCCTCAGGATAAGAGGAATACGATGGTCCGGCACCTTCCCGCACAGTCTGAGGTTCCTCAGGATAAGAGGAATACGATGGTCCGGCACCGTCCCGCACAGTCTGAGGTTCCTCAGGATAAGAGGAATACGATGGTCCGGCACCGTCCCGCACAGTCTGAGGTTCCTCAGGATAAGAGGAATACGATGGTCCGGCACCGTCCCTCACAGTCTGAGGTTCCTCAGGATAAGAGGAATACGATGGTCCGGCACCGTCCCGCACAGTCTGAGGTTCCTCAGGATAAGAGGAATACGATGGTCCGGCACCGTCCTGCACAGTCTGAGGTTCCTCAGGATAAGAGGAATACGATGGTCCGGCACTGTCCCGCACAGTCTGAGGTTCCTCAGGATAAGAGGAATACGATGGTCCGGCACCGTCCCGCACAGTCTGAGGTTCCTCAGGATAAGAGGAATACGATGGTCCGGCACCGTCCCGCACAGTCTGAGGTTCCTCAGGATAAGAGGAATACGATGGTCCATCTACACTGTGTGGTGCCGGATGGACATTTGAGGTAGTCGGGTTTTCTCCTGGACTATACTGTGTGATGTCCTCATCTTCTACTTTACAGTCTGGAGACAAAGTGAGACAATCCTCTGAGGTTTTCCTCATCTCCCGTCCATCTACTAAAATAGAAATACAAAGATTATTACTAGACATGAGCTGATTGGTTCCCCTAAACCAGGACTCCGCCCACATCAGGCACTTTAATGAGAGAGACACTTTTATAGTCTGTTTCCAGTATTTGCTTTAGGGTTTGTTCAAGAGGAGTGCTGCACTATTATTTTTTAAAATGTACGAAATAGAGTATATAGTGCAGGGGTCAGGAGCAAATAACAGAGCAAGTAACCCCGGGAGAATTGTTCTCTCAGAGGTCTTGCTAGACCCAGGTTTGGGGCAGAAGGCTCAAGGTACATACCCCAGGTGCCTAGGTCAAGCAACACCTATGATGTAAAACAACATTTTGCTGTCAGCTGAACCCCAGAATCTCCATAAATCCAGTCTAGATACATAAATTGTGTCTGCAGCACAGAGGAGGAAGATTATCCGAGAGAAATACAGGAATACAGGACGGGGAACACAGCTCAGGAAAGTGACCAGGGGATTACAGGCTGATATCACCCAGTCCCCGCCCTAATCTGGACCAATCAGTGAACAGTATGGGTGGAGGAATGTATTTAGTGTTAATGACCCACCTGTGCTGATCTCTGTAGGAGTGTCCTCCTCTATAAATGTCCCCGTTATTCCATCCTCCTCCATAGACTGCTGATCATCCCTCACATACCTCTCTTCTTCTTCTGATTTAACCTCAAATTCTATATCGATTGGATCTCCACTCTAAATCAAGAAAAAGAGAGAATATCATCTGTAAAATATAAGTTTTAATATTGAAAGATCACTTAGAAAAAATTAAAACGTTGTTTCTAGATATCTTGTTCTTGATACTCTGTCCTACCAACCTTGTAACATTGAGGGATGGTGTGACCTTCCTGTGTGGAATCCCGGGAATACAGAGGACGGGGACATCTCTCTGGTGGGTTCCCATAGCTGGATGACTCCACCATGGTGTCCTGGTACAGATCTGTGTGTATTTCCTCGATCACCCCATCCTCATCATCCTCCTCTTTTATTTCTTCTTTAACCTCAACTTTAGGATCTCTCAGGTTTCCACTCTGAATATACAATAAAAATTACATCAATTGTAACAATGCAGATAATGTACAGATCCTAATGATACTATCAGTGATTGTTCCTCATCTACCTGATGATGGTGAGGGATGGTGTGACCTTCCTGTGTGGAATCCCGGGAATACAGAGGACGGGGACATCTCTCTGGTGGGTTCCTGGTATTAGGTGGCTCCATCATTTCCTTGTGTCCTTCTGAAAACTCCTCCATCACTCCATACTCCTCATCCTCCTCTTTATACTCTTCTTTAACAACAATATTATCATCCCCGAGGTTTCCACTCTGAACATACAATAAGAAATTATTTTAACAAACAACCTTGTGTATAAATCACAACTACCAATCATGGTCAATAATCTACCTGATGATGGTGGGGGATGGTGTGATCTTCCTGTGTGGAATCCCGGGAATACAGAGGATGGGGACATCTCTCTGGTGGGTTCCCATTACTGGATCCATCTGTAGGAAACACACACACTGACTGAATACATTGTTTCTATGTGTTTATCAGATGATGGGGGATCTAGGTGGACCCTCCGTACTGCTCTCTCCTTTACAATAAAGTCTCCTCTTACCCGGTGATGTGAGGGGCGGCTGATTGTCCATCATGACGTCCTTGTAGAGATCCTTGTGTCCTTCTAAATACTCCCACTCCTCCATGGAGAAATAGACAGTGACATCCTGACACCTTATAGGAACCTGACACACACAATGATACAGTCACCATCCAGACACATCCCTTGTCTGTTACTGGATAATGTCCCAGAATTCCCAGAATCCTCCTCACCTCTCCTGTCAGCAGCTCTATCATCTTCTTGGTGACTTCTAGAATCTTCTGCATGTTGTGTCTCTCAGGTTTTAGGGAGTCACATGGAGGCACTGTGATGGTCATATGATCACCGGACTTCACAAGAGGAAATCTCTGTATTGAGGAACCAATAGGAATATCATGTTAGAATCCCAGAATCCTCCTCACCTCTCCAGTCAGGTCTGTGTTTTATTAATAGAGATAAGAGTGATGTCATGTGACCTCCCAGAATCCTCCTCACCTCTCCGGTCAGGTCTGTGTTTTATTAATAGAGATAAGAGTGATGTCATGTGACCTCCCAGAATCCCCCTCACCTCTCCGGTCAGGTCTGTGTTTTATTAATAGAGATAAGAGTGATGTCATGTGACCTCCCAGAATCCTCCTCACCTCTCCGGTCAGGTCTGTGTTTTATTAATAGAGATAAGAGTGATGTCATGTGACCTCCCAGAATCCTCCTCACCTCTCCGGTCAGCAGGTAGATGATCTCCAGGGTGAGGTTTATTATCTTCTCAGTCATGTAAATCTGGGCCTCCTCAATTCTGATTTGTGTCGTCATTTGATCTATACAGGTTTCTGTCTAGACAGGTAAGGATGATAATAGATAATGAAAATATTTATATAAGTGGGGGAATGTTCTGCCCCTGAAGGGGTTAATCTGGGTTTCCACACTATATATGTGTGTATCATCATCTGCTGGAGATAAAAGATGTCACAGTGACTATGGAGGAAGAGGACGGACATGACGGGGGGTTACTGGGTATAAATAAAAAATAAGATCTTATTACCTCCTCTACTGCCGCTTCCAGCAAATTCTTCTCTCTACTTCTTCCCGACTCACCTCTCACCCGGAACTTCCTGTCTGTACCTGACATCACTTCCTGTCTTCCATAGAGACTTGCTATCTCTATGGTAGAAGTGAGATCACCACCTTATGGAGCTCAGAGGAATTACACCCCCCAGAAAGGTCTCGTACTGTGAACACGTCCTTGTGCTATGTGGGTATGTACCTTGTATCCTTATAGATGGGGTCATCTCCATTCCCACCAAGGGGGAGAGAAATATATTACTGTCTAGTCCAGCCTTTCTCAGCCAGGGTTCCTCCAAAAGTTTCTAGGGGTTCCTTAAGCAATGAACAATTTCTGCCCCTCAGTAAAAACTGACAGATCTGTAAGTCTTCCCACTGATAACGATATAAGGGGGTTCTTCTCCCATGGGTCATCAATGTAAGGAACATCTACACTGTGTGGATGGGCCTCTGTTTCCTGTGTGGATGCCCCCCTGTCCTGTGTGGATGGACCCCCCTGTGTCCTATGTGGATGGATCCCCCTGTGTCCCATGTGGATGGACCCCCCTGTGACCCGTGTGGATGGACCCCCCTGTGACCCGTGTGGATGGACCCCCCTGTGTCCCGTGTGGATGGATCCCCCTGTGTCGTGTGTGGATGGATCCCCCTGTGTCCCGTGTGGATGGACCCCCCTGTGACCCGTGTGGATGGACCCCCCTGTGACCCGTGTGGATGGACCCCCCTGTGTCCCGTGTGGATGGACCCCCCTGTGTCCTGTATGGATGGGTCTTTTTTTATTTCTTCTTTTTCTCATGGATTGGGATGTACAATACATCCGTACTGATAAGAGGAACACTGGGCGGAAACCTATGATCAGCTCCTCCCATCCTGTATACTCCCACTGGCTACACAGGAACAGCGCCCCTCCCTGGAAGTGATGTCCCTAGAATTCAGTGACCACACCCACTGGCTGCTTTTAGACTCAGAAGGAAGTAGAATTGAAGTCATGTGACGGCACTGGATACCTCAAATCAAAAAGGGAGAAAATCTGGGATTTTATCATTTTGAGACATAAAGCTGAACTTCGCTCACATTAATGATTGCAGGGGAGAATTTAGGTGTTAGGTTGGACTTCCACTTGAAGTGAAAAATAAAGAGGAAATGATTCCAAACACTTAAACTACCGCCCACATTTTTGAGTCCCCGCCTACATGAACGCCATGTCACGGGCGCCTACATACGAAATGTTGATTGCGCTAATGTCCAAATTCAGTATTTTGGTTTTGAATCAGTGGTTGGTTTAATATTGTTGGTTATGTTCTTCGATGTCTACTGTAGTCATAAGTGAATGGGTATAATATCTCCGGGATTTGTAGGAAACCATGCCTGATGACGGGAACCAAGTGATCAATGTGCAGAAGATTTGTTGGATGAGTGTGACAAGAATGAGCCCAGATGTGATCAATTCTGGCCATATTGTAACTAACAGAGTGATTTCCTATGATTGTCAGCTCCATCTAGTGGCCATAATGAAGTATTTTCCCTGAAATTCCTCCATCTGTAAAAAATATTGTGATACAGAATTAGGGACACTAGATGGAGGCAATGATCATAGGAAATCACTGATTTATATAAAATGTGGACAATATTCGTCACAGTTGGGCAAACCTGTGCCACATTCCATCAACTATTTATTTTCTTATTCATAATAGACCTCTAAGTCTCCATATCACAAAATGTACTCAGCCAATGAGAGGTAATGACTCCATTTTTATTTTAAAATGCCTAGAGGACCGCCTTTTAAGTGGTGGGGTTAACGTGTTTCGTCCTGGAAGACGACTTAAGAAAACAGACCTCTTGCAAGAGTTTACACCACAAAATGTACTCAGCCAATGAGAGGTAATGACTCAATTTTTATTTTTCTCCTGCTATCAATGGCCAACACGGTACAACACTTCATCCATGTCTTTGGTGATCTCTGATCTCCTTATCAACTGTTTCTTACATGATGAAGATCAGCCATGGAGTATATCTGAGGTGTATATCAGGGTGTGCTTCTTCCCCACATGTCCAGCAACATTCATATACAAGACATTTCCCGCACTCACTAATACACCTCGAGGGTTGTGTGGGACCCCTGATGTACAGGAAGACAGGACTTCAGGGAGGAACAATTCCCTCACTCAGGACACGAATACGGCTTCTCCCCGGTGTGAGATCTCTGATGTGTATAAAGATGGTGCTTCTGTGAAAAACATTTCCCGCACTCAGGACAGGAGTACGGCTTCTCTCCCGTGTGCAATCTCTGATGTCTGCAAAGACTGAACCTAAATGAAAAACATTTCCCGCACTCAGAGCAGGCATATGGTTTCTCCCCCGTGTGAATTCTCTGATGACTAAAAAGATTGGTCTTCCATGAAAAACATTTCCCACACTCAGAACAGGAATACGGCTTCTCCTCCGTGTGCAATCTCTGATGTGAGACAAGGGCTGATTTTATTACAAAACATTTCCCACACTCAGAACAGGAATACGGCTTCTCCTCCGTGTGCAATCTCTGATGTGAGACAAGGGCTGATTTTATTACAAAACATTTCCCGCATTTAGAACAGGAATGTAGTTTCTCCCCCGTGTGCAATTTCTGATGCATAAAAAGATAGTCCTTCGATGAAAAACATTTCCCGCACTCAGAACAGGAAAATGGCTTCTCCCCCGTGTGAGTCATTTGATGTGCAACAAGATTTAATTTTTGTAAAAAACATTTCCCGCAATCGGAACAAAAATACGCCTTTTTTTCTGTGTGAGATTTCTGATGTTGGTAAAAATGGGATTCCTTTAAAAAACATTTCCCGCACTCAGGACAAGAAATTGGCTTTTCTTCTGTGTGAGATCTCTGATGTTGGGAAAGATTGGCTTTCCTTAAAAAACATTTCCCGCACTCAGGACAGGAATGCTGCTTCTCAACTGCGTGAGATCTTTTATGCTCATCAAGATTGAATTTAAAATAGAAACACTTCCCGCACTCAGCACAGGGAAACCCCTTATCTGTTGGAAGAACGGCACCGTCCCTCACAGTCTGAGATTCCTCAGGATAAGAGGAATACGATGGTCCGGCACCGTCCCGCACAGTCTGAGGTTCCTCAGGATAAGAGGAATACGATGGTCCGGCACCGTCCCACACAGTCTGAGGTTCCTCAGGATAAGAGGAATACGATGGTCCGGCACCGTCCCTCACAGTCTGAGGTTCCTCAGGATAAGAGGAATACGATGGTCCGGCACCGTCCCGCACAGTCTGAGGTTCCTCAGGATAAGAGGAATACGATGGTCCGGCACCGTCCCGCACAGTCTGAGGTTCCTCAGGATAAGAGGAATACGATGGTCCGGCACCGTCCCGCACAGTCTGAGGTTCCTCAGGATAAGAGGAATACGATGGTCCGGCACCGTCCCTCACAGTCTGAGGTTCCTCAGGATAAGAGGAATACGATGGTCCGGCACCGTCCCTCACAGTCTGAGGTTCCTCAGGATAAGAGGAATACGATGGTCCGGCACCGTCCCTCACAGTCTGAGGTTCCTCAGGATAAGAGGAATACGATGGTCCGGCACCGTCCCGCACAGTCTGAGGTTCCTCAGGATAAGAGGAATACGATGGTCCGGCACCGTCCCGCACAGTCTGAGGTTCCTCAGGATAAGAGGAATACGATGGTCCGGCACCGTCCCGCACAGTCTGAGGTTCCTCAGGATAAGAGGAATACGATGGTCCGGCACCGTCCCGCACAGTCTGAGGTTCCTCAGGATAAGAGGAATACGATGGTCCGGCACCGTCCCGCACAGTCTGAGGTTCCTCAGGATAAGAGGAATACGATGGTCCGGCACCGTCCCTCACAGTCTGAGGTTCCTCAGGATAAGAGGAATACGATGGTCCGGCACCGTCCCGCACAGTCTGAGGTTCCTCAGGATAAGAGGAATACGATGGTCCGGCACCGTCCCGCACAGTCTGAGGTTCCTCAGGATAAGAGGAATACGATGGTCCGGCACTGTCCCTCACAGTCTGAGGTTCCTCAGGATAAGAGGAATACGATGGTCCGGCACCGTCCCGCACAGTCTGAGGTTCCTCAGGATAAGAGGAATACGATGGTCCGGCACTGTCCCGCACAGTCTGAGGTTCCTCAGGATAAGAGGAATACGATGGTCCGGCACCGTCCCTCACAGTCTGAGGTTCCTCAGGATAAGAGGAATACGATGGTCCGGCACTGTCCTGCACAGTCTGAGGTTCCTCAGGATAAGAGGAATACGATGGTCCATCTACACTGTGTGGTGCCGGATGGACATTTGAGGTAGTCGGGTTTTCTCCTGGACTATACTGTGTGATGTCCTCATCTTCTACTTTACAGTCTGGAGACAAAGTGAGACAATCCTCTGAGGTTTTCCTCATCTCCCGTCCATCTACTAAAATAGAAATACAAAGATTATTACTAGACATGAGATGATTGGTTCCCCTAAACCAGGACTCCGCCCACATCAGGCACTTTAATGAGAGAGACACTTTTATAGTCTGTTTTCAGTATTTGCTTTAGGGTTTGGTCACGAGGAGTGCTGCACTATTATTTTTTAAAATGTACAACATAGAGTATATAGTGCAGGGGTCAGGAGCATATAACAGAGCAAGTAACTCCATGAGAAATGTTCTCTCAGAGATCTTTCTAGACCCGGGTATGGGGCAGAAGACTCAAGGTACATACCCCAGGTGCCTAGGTCAAGCAACACCTATGATGTAAAACAACATTTTGCTGTCAGCTGAACCCCAGAATCTCCATAAATCCAGTCTAGATACATAAATTGTGTCTGCAGCACAGAGAAGGAAGATTATCCGAGAGAAATACAGTAGTACAGGACGGGGAACACAGCTCAGGAAAGTGACCAGGGGATTACAGGCTGATATCACCCAGTCCCCGCCCTACTCTGGACCAATCAGTGAGCAGTATGGGTGGAGGAATGTAGTGTTAATGACCCACCTGTGCTGATCTCTGTAGGAGTGTCCTCCTCTATAAATGTCCCCGTTATTCCATCCTCCTCCATAGACTGCTGATCATCCCTCACATACCTCTCTTCTTCTTCTGATTTAACCTCAAATTCTATATCGATTGGATCTCCACTCTAAACCAAGAAAATGAGAGAGAATATCATCTGTAAGATATAAGTTTTAATATTGAAAGATCACTTAAAAAAATTAAAATGTTGTTTCTAGATATCTTGTTCTAGATACTCTGTTCTACCAACCTTGTAGCAGTGGGGGATGGTGTGATCTTCCTGTGTGGAATCCCGGGAATACAGAGGACAAGGACATCTCTCTGGTGGGTTCCTGGTATTAGGTGGCTCCATCACATCCTTGTGTCCTTCTGAAAACTCCTCCATCACTCCATACTCCTCATCTTCCTCTTTATACTCTTCTTTAACAACAATATTATCATCCCCAAGGTTTCCACTCTGAACATACAATAAGAAATTATTTTAACAAACAACCTTGTGTATAAATCACAACTACCAATCATGGTCAATAATCTACCTGATGACGGTGGGGGATGGTGTGATCTTCCTGTGTGGAATCCCGGGAATACAGAGGACGGGGACATCTCTCTGGTGGGTTTCTGTAGCTGGATGACTCCACCATGGTGTCCTGGTACAGATCTTTGTGTTCTTCCTCCATCACCCCATCCTCATCATCCTCCTCTTTTATCTCTTCTTCTGATTTAACCTCAACTTTAGGATCTCTCAGGTTTCCACTCTGAATATATAATAAAAATGACATCAATGGTAACAATGCAGATAATGTACAGATCCTAATGATACTATCAGTGATTGTTCCTCATCTACCTGATGATGGTAAGGGATGGTGTGACCTTCCTGTGTGGAATCCCGGGAATACAGAGGACGGGGACATCTCTCTGGTGGGTTCCCATTACTGGATCCATCTGTAGGAAACACACACACACTGACTGAATACATTGTTTCTATGTGTTTATCAGATGATGGGGGATCTAGGTGGACCCTCCGTACTGCTCTCTCCTTTACAATAAAGTCTCCTCTTACCCGGTGATGTGAGGGGCGGCTGATTGTCCATCATGACGTCCTTGTAGAGGTCCTTGTGTCCTTCTAAATACTCCCACTCCTCCATGGAGAAATAGACAGTGACATCCTGACACCTTATAGGAACCTGACACACACAATGATACAGTCACCATCCAGACACATCCCTTGTCTGTTACTGGATAATGTCCCAGAATTCCCAGAATCCTCCTCACCTGACTTCACCAGAGGAAATCTCTGTATTGAGGAACCAATTGGAATATCATGTTAGATCCCAGAATCCTCCTCACCTCTCCGGTCAGGTCTGTGTTTTATTAATAGAGATAAGAGTGATGTCATGTGACCTCCCAGAATCCTCCTCACCTCTCCGGTCAGGTCTGTGTTTTATTAATAGAGATAAGAGTGATGTCATGTGACCTCCCAGAATCCTCCTCACCTCTCCGGTCAGGTCAGGTCTGTGTTTTATTAATAGAGATAAGAGTGACGTCATGTGACCTCCCAGAATCCTCCTCACCTCTCCGGTCAGGTCTGTGTTTTATTAATAGAGATAAGAGTGATGTCATGTGACCTCCCAGAATCCTCCTCACCTCTCCGGTCAGGTCTGTGTTTTATTAATAGAGATAAGAGTGATGTCATGTGATCTCCCAGAATCCTCCTCACCTCTCCGGTCAGGTCTGTGTTTTATTAATAGAGATAAGAGTGATGTCATGTGACCTCCCAGAATCCTCCTCACCTCTCCGGTCAGGTCTGTGTTTTATTAATAGAGATAAGAGTGATGTCATGTGACCTCCCAGAATCCTCCTCACCTCTCCGGTCAGGTCTGTGTTTTATTAATAGAGATAAGAGTGATGTCATGTGACCTCCCAGAATCCCCCTCACCTCTCCGGTCAGGTCTGTGTTTTATTAAAAGAGATTAGAGTGATGTCATGTGACCTCCCAGAATCCTCCTCACCTCTCCGGTCAGCAGGTAGATGATCTCCAGGGTGAGGTTTAGTATCTTCTCAGTCATGTGACTCCGGTCCTCCTCAATTCTGATTGGTGTCTTCATTTGATCTATACAGGTTTCTGTCTAGACAGGTAAGGACAATAATAGATAATGAAAATATATATATAAGTGGGGGGACTGTTCTGCCCCTGAAGGGGTTAATCTAGGTTTCCACACTATATATGTGTGTATCATCATCTGCTGGAGATAAAAGACATCACAGTGACTATGGAGGAAGAGGACGGACATGACGGGGGTTACTGGGTGTAAATAGAAAATAGGATCTTATTACCTCCTCGGCTGCCACTTCCAGCAATGTCTGCTTCCTCTAAACTCACCTCTCACCCGGAAATTCCTGTCTGTAACTGACATCACTTCCTGTCTTCCATAGAGACTTTCTATCTCTATGGCAGAAGTGAGATCACTACCTTGTGGAGCTCAGAGGAATTACACCCCCCATAAACGTCTCGTAGTGTGAACACGGCCTTGTGCTGTGTGTGTATGTACTGTATATCCTTATAGATGGGGTCATCTCCACTCCCACCAAGGGGGAGAGAAATATATTACTGCCTAGTCCAGCCTTTCTCAGCCAGGGTTTCTCCAAAAGTTTCTAGAGGTTCCTTAAGCAATGAACAATTTCTGCCTCTCAGTAAAAACTGACATCAATGATCTGTAAGTCTTCCCACTGATGACGATATAAGGGGGTCCTTCTCCCATTGGTCATCAATGTAAGGGACCTCTACACTGATAACTGATATAAGAGGGTCCTTCTCCTATTGGTCACCAATGTAAGGGGCCATTACCCTGAACACTGATGTAGCACCCTGGTGTTTATGCAGGGTTGCTAACCAATTTAGTTTGCCAGGTGGTAATTGTCCTGGCTAATTGTTAGCAGATCCACTGATTTCCCCCTAATTCTGGAATTGCTGCACTTCTCTCTTCTGTCACTAGGTGGCATTGTAGCTGGTGACATTAGATAGACAAGGGCATAGCAAGGACAGATTATGAATGGATTTTATGTCTCAGCCAATGGGCAGGGGTTTCTTTAAGCCCCTTGGCCTGCTTGGAGAGCCTAGGTATTTTGGTGGAGTCAGGTGATGGGGGTTCTGTGCCACCTGGACAGCTGTCTAGGTGGACATGTGTTATGTCACCCCGGGTTGCAAGGCCAGAAACCTAAGGCCTATCACCTGGCTACTGGGCTGCCTGAGGCCTATCCAGGTGCAGGAGAAGCAGCGTAGGGTTGGGACTGCAGGATTGGAGTCCAACCGAGTTGAGAAGGTTCAGCTGGATGGAGAACCAGTCGTGGTCGGAGGTAGAGGGGAAGCTATCGCCACTAAGGGACCATCCACCTTGTTACCAGAGACTACTGTGAGTAAGCTGAAGCAAGTACCTGAGCAGTCTCACCGGGGACGGTGAAAAAAGTGAAAAAATGGGAAAGCATCAGCAAGTGCCAAGCCAGGGACCCAGCAGGATAGCGGCTTGAGGAGTATACAGCGGAATAGCTGTTGAAGACCTCAGGTGATCCGGTAATGACTGGGATCTGGAGGTCTAGTGAGAGACTGGGAGCTCAGTGAGTGAAGATCCACAGTGGGACACTGAGAGGTAAGTAAAAGGACTGTTCTGTATTACCAAGAGTTATGTACAACTACCTTTAGTGACTATTGCAGGATTAGTTATAGGAGACAGCGGTCCTACCTATACAGAAGTGTTATCAGGCTGGAGGCCTTCCTCTGTATAGCTGTCTACCTATAGAAGTCTCAGAGTCTGCCAATTACCATTGCATCTACTCAAGGGTGTCGTGGTGCTAACCCTCTCTCCCCCAGTTCTGTTAAGAGACAATAAATCTCTTGTTTGCATTGAAAAAGTGACTGGCGCCAATCATTCTTCTTACATCACACCCACCATGCCTGGTAACCCACTTTACAAGGAGGGATGTCAGCTCTCCTTAACCCTTGAGGTCACCATTTGGCCTTTGGGGCCCCAGGGACTTCACTACACTGATATAAGGGAGTCCTTCTCCTATTGGTCTCCAATGTAAGGGACAACTACACTGACCACTAGGATTTTCTCCAAGTTCTAGCAAAACTAAAGTTATTCATCTGAGATGAAAGTATTACAATTACTGATAAATGACAGCTTGATGCTCACTCTAGTTTTTAAATAGGGATGAGCCGAACACCCCCCGGTTCGGTTCGCACCAGAACCTGCGAACGGACCGAAAATTCACACCCCATTGACGTCTATGGAACTCGAACGTTCAAAATCAAAAGTGCTCATTTTAAACGCTAATTTGCATGGTATTGTCCTAAAAAGGGTTTGGGGACCCGGGTCCTACCCCAGGGGACATGTATCAATGCAAAAAAAACTTTTAAAAACGGCCGTTTTTTCGGGACCAGTGATTTTAATGATGCTTAAAGTAAAAAAAAAAAAAAAAAGTGAAATATTCCTTTAAATATCGTACCTGGGGGGTGTCTATAGTATGCCTGTAAAGTGACGCGTGTTTCCCGTGCTTAGAACAGTCCCTGCACAAAATGACATTTCTAAAGGAAAAAAAGTCATTTAAAACTGCTTACGGCTTTAATGTAATGTCGGGTCCCGGCAATATGGATGAAAATCAGTGAGACAAACGGCATGGGTACCCCCCAGTCCATTACCAGGCCCTTTGGGTCCTGTATGGATATTAATGGGAACCCCGCACCTAAATTAAAAAAGGTAACAGCAGTATACAGGCTCTGTACTCTGAACAGCAGTATACAGGTGGTGCAAACAAGACAGGGACTGTAGGTTTGTTGTTAAGTAGAATCTCTTTGTAATTTTGAACTGGTACATTTTTAACGTGTTTAGCTCCAGCCAAAAAAGCTATTTTAAGCTTTTTGGAAAACATAGGGAAGGGTTATCACCCCTGTGACATTTGTTTTGCTGTCTGTGCTCCTCTTCAGAAGATTTCACCTCACTTTCTGTCCCAATGACAAATGTTTTTTGAAAATTTGGGGTTTTTAGTGAAACAAGGATTGGTGATAAAGCATCAGTGGAGAGGAGACACGTTTTTTCCCATATTAACTCTTACAGGAGAGAATTTCCCTTCCTAAGGGTAGATTTCATCTCACTTCCTGTTGTCTCCTTCCGTTTGCAAGTAGGAGTCGTTTGTAAATTAGATGTTTGAAAGTAGGGGCCTGCCCTATATACTCAGCAGAAATTTGGGCCTTAGGTGTTGTTGTGGCCACAACACTGTAAGCCCTCACAGGGCCCTGCTGTGAAATATTAGATCAAGAATTGTAATTACACGCCCCTGTTGAACAGGGGCTGAAAAATTGGGCCTTAGGCACTGGTGCCACAACACTGCAACCCCTCACAGACACTCTAGTTGGAACGCAGGAACGAGCCCTGCTGCAAAGTATTGCATCAAAAATTGTAATTACACGCCCCTGTTAAACAGGGGCTGAAAAATTGGGCCTTAGGCACTGGTGGCGGCGCCCAGAACCAAAGATGTTCTTATAAGCTATCAGCGTGATGATTGAGGAGGAAGAGGATAATTACTCAGGGATAGTCACTCAGCATCAGCATAGGCAGTCTTTGAAGGGATCTGAGATTTCCAAAAAAATTATTCGGTTACATCAGCATCAGGTGCTTGGTAGCTGGTGGTGATCCAAGACTGATTCATTTTTATGAAGATCATACCTTGGGGCTGCAGACTAAAAAATGTCTGAACGCATCGGTCAGACGGCCACCTTCTCCACTGCTCCTTCTTTGACTGACCGAAGCCTCAGCAACACGTTGTCCAGAAACGGGAGTTTGTAACCTCCCAGTCTCTGGGAACGGGATGCACAGACCTTTCTGCAAGGCCTCCCGAAGATGTTTCATCCTCTGCTCCCTCTGCGACGGCAAGATAAGGTCTGCAACCTTACCCTTGTAACGTGGATGAAGGAGGGTTGCCAGCCAGTATTGAAAAATGGGAAAAAGTCCCCCGAGTGGGGTTTTTAGGCAGCTAGCTATAGATATGAGCAAGGCATTAAGTAAAATATTAAAATGCTTTATTGAAGGGTAATGAATGAATGTAACAACATATAAATATAAGTTGGGAGCTCCAGTGGGAAAATACCCATACCAAATACATATAATAGCAAACATGGGTTATACACAGCATGTGATAAGGCTATTGCATAACAATCCTGACGCGTTTCGACCCATGAATTTTGGGGTCTCTTCAGAGGATGAGTTTGCTACAGAAAAAAGAAAAATTTATAACAGTATGTCCAGCTTATTTAAAAGAATTACAGCATAGGCAAGTTTGTTTAGCAACATGTTTAGTAACACTTTGCACATAATTACCACTGAGTTTGGATGTACCCCTCGATCAAAGCCTCCCCACATAGCAGCCCGACCATCCAGTGTGCCCGCACGTAGCAGCACCCCGGAAGAAGGGGGAACAGGAATCCACTTGATATGGCTTGCAAGGAGTCACACGTATAATTGCCCCCCCACCAACACGCCACTGGGGGGTGGGGCCGGAACCTACGAAAATTGTCAGAGCGTTAGCTCATGAATATACCCATATAGGTTAGTAGTTAGATTTAACTGTTGGGCGGTCAGAAAGTGTTGTAATAATCTATTACAGCTTGAATTGATCATGTGAAGGATAGTAAAATGAGTAAAGTGACTATATTGGTATAACTATGTAAGGGATGACCTTGTCTTTAAATGCTGACAATGGCAGTGATAGGAAGAGAAGTGAGGGATGTGCACAGTGAATAATGACATGTAAAATATATGTGAAAAAAGGAATGTGACAATTTTCGTAGGTTCCGGCCCCACCCCCCAGTGGCGTGTTGGTGGGGGGGCAATTATACGTGTGACTCCTTGCAAGCCATATCAAGTGGATTCCTGTTCCCCCTTCTTCCGGGGTGCTGCTACGTGCGGGCACACTGGATGGTCGGGCTGCTATGTGGGGAGGCTCTGATCGAGGGGTACATCCAAACTCAGTGGTAATTATGTGCAAAGTGTTACTAAACATGTTGCTAAACAAACTTGCCTATGCTGTAATTCTTTTAAATAAGCTGGACATACTGTTATAAATTTTTCTTTTTTCTGTAGCAAACTCATCCTCTGAAGAGACCCCAAAATTCATGGGTCGAAACGCGTCAGGATTGTTATGCAATAGCCTTATCACATGCTGTGTATAACCCATGTTTGCTATTATATGTATTTGGTATGGGTATTTTCCCACTGGAGCTCCCAACTTATATTTATATGTTGTTACATTCATTCATTACCCTTCAATAAAGCATTTTAATATTTTACTTAATGCCTTGCTCATATCTATAGCTAGCTGCCTAAAAACCCCACTCGGGGGACTTTTTCCCATTTTTCTTGTCTATATTGGGGTGAGCAGCATTGACTCCTTAATGTGTCTTCCCTCTTTGCCAGCCAGTATTGGTCCTTCTCCTTGATACCACGAATACGAGGATCCTTACGCAAGCTTTGCAGGATCAGGGAGGCCATGCAGCGTAGGTTTGCTGAGGCATTCGGTCCGGAGTCCTCTGGGTCACTAAGGATGACATGGTCAGCAGCCACCTCCTGCCAGCCACATACAAGTCCATGTGTTTCTTGGGACTGATCCCTTAGACTGCTGCTGATGCTGAGTGCCAGGCTCCACCTCCATACTGACACAATCCTCCTCCTCCTCTTCCTGTGTGATCGGCGGGCATGCAGGAAGTCCTCCTCTTCCTGTCTCTGTTCTGCCTCAAGTGCCCTGTCCATTATTCCACGCAGCGTGTGCTCCAACAGGTGGACAAGGGGGCCAGTGTCACTGATGCATGCACTGTCACTGCTCACCAACCTCGTGGCCTCCTCAAATGGTGACAGGACAGTGCATGCATCCCTGATCATGGCCCACTGGTGTGGGGAAAAAAAAACAAGCTCCCCTGACCCTGTCCTGGTGCCATAGTCGCACAGGTACTCATTGATGGCGCTCTGCTGCATGTGCAGCCTCTGCAGCATGGCCAACATTGAGTTCCACCTGGTGGGCATGTCACAGATTAGGCGGTTCTTGGGCAGGTTAAACTCCTTTTGGAGGTCCGTCAGCCGAGCACTGGCATTATATGACTGGCAGAAATGCACACAGACTTTCCTGGCCTGCCTCAGGACATCCTGTAAGCTCGGGTACCTGCCCAAGAACCGCTGCACCACCAAGTTAAGGATGTGAGCCAAACAGGGCATATGGGTCATTTGTCCCTGTCAGAGGGCAGAGAGGAGGTTGGTGCCATTGTCGCAAACCACCATTCCTGCGTTAAGTTGGCGTGGCGTCAACCACCTCTGAACCTGCCCCTGCAGAGCTGACAGAACCTCTGCCCCAGTGTGGCTCCTGTCCCCCAAGCACACCAGCTCAAGCATCGCATGGCATCTTTTGGCCTGCATACTTGCGTAGCCCCTTGAACGCCTACGGAGCACCGCTGCTTCCGAGGACAAAGCACAGGAAGAGGCCATGGAGGAAGAAGAGGAGGGGGTGGAGGAGAGAGTTGTGTCACAATCATTAGTAGTGGCATTTTGGAGGCGTGGTGGCGGAACAACCTCCAACACTACTGCACCTTGTCCTGCATCCTTCCCAGCTGCCAGCAGAGTCACCCAATGCACGGTGAAACTTAGGTAACATCCCTGTCCATGCCTGCTGGACCATGAGTCAGCGGTAATATGCACCTTACCGCTGACCGCCCTGTCCAGCGATGCATGGACATTGCCTTCCACATGCCGTTAGAGAGCCGGAATCGCCTTCCGTGAGAAAAAGTGGCGTTTGGGTACCTGCCACTGAGGTACTGCACATTCCACAAACTCATGGAAGGGGGCAGAGTCTACCAACTGAAAAGGCAGCAGTTGAAGTGCTAGCAATTTTGCCAAGCTAGCATTCAACCGCTGGGCATGTGGATGGCTGGGAGCAAACTTCTTTCAGCGGTGCAGCAGCTGGGGCAGGGAAATTTGCCTGGTACAATCTGACGTCTGTGTACCGAAAGCAGATTGCCCACAAGTAATTGGCTGTGACACACCTAATTCTACACCTTCATTCCTCTCAGTGCAGGTCTCAGAGAGGACTGAAGGTATAGTGGGGTTGGAGATCTCAGCTGATGAGGAGCAAGAAGAGGTCCTCTTTGTTCTTTGGTGTGGGTCTTTTAGATACGCTTGCCAATGAACTGCATGGCAGGTCAACATATGTGTGGTCAAGGATGTGGTGCCCAAGCGGGAGATGTTTTGGCCACGCGAGATACGCTTGAGACATATGTTGCAAATAGCAGCGGTGCGATCTGATGCACTTGTCTCAAAAAAGGCCCACACCAAAGAACTTTTGGAATAACACGCAGAGACAGCAGTGCCCTGCACATGCGGAGCTCTGCGGTGTGATGCAGTCAGTGTGCTGCCCTTAGGCTGGTCCCTGGAGGGCATCCTGCCTCGTTGGTGATGTGTCGCCTCCTCCTCTCTCCTATCAGGCACCCACGTTGAGTCAGTGACCTCATCATCCCCTCCCTCCTCATCACTGGAGCAAACCTGGCAGTATGGGGAGCATGACTGCCAGATTGATGTCCTTCTTGGGCACCCCCTCTGTCCGTGCTCACGTTACTGCCTTCATCTAGCTCAGTATCATCATCAGAGCCTTCTAAACGCTGGACATCCTCCTGGAGCATGTACCCAACACTGTGGTCAAACAGTTCGAGGGACTCCTCAGGAGGACATGGTGGGGCTAGGGAAGGAGTCACTGATGCCATTGAGCCGAGGGAAGAGGCCGCGTTGGTAGCTGCTTTGCCAGACAAAGTACCCTGAGCATGGGTGAGAGAGGATGAGGACGGCTTGGTCATCCACTCGACCAAGTCTTCCGCATGTTGTGGCTCAACACGGCCAGCTGCCGAAATAAAGGCCAAGCGTGTCCCACGGCCACGTGCTGATGAGGATGCACCGTCTCCACGACCAGCACTGTTGCCTCTAGACACAGAGCCTGCTTGCCCTCTTTTATTGGCTTGTGACTGTCTGCCTCTCCTTGTTGGCCTTCCAGACATACTAATGGCCTGTAGCTGCACTAAGCTGGGATATATATATATATATAGATATAGATATATATTACTGATACTGCAGCTAGCAAAATCAACTGCTTGCCTGTAGTATGAGAACACCACCAACCTTCTACAGGTAGCTTTAGGTGAACACTGTGCAGAGCTTGCAAAAAACTAACTTGTAGCTCTAGCTGAACACTGTGAGGAGGACACACTACACTAACTTGTAGCTTTAGCTGAACACTGTGCAGAGGTCGCACTACACTAACTTGTAGTTTTAGCTGAACACTGTGAGCAGGACGCACTACACTAACTGTAAATAGTCTAGCTGCCTGACCGTGGTACTAACAGGATCAAAAGAACACCAGCAATTTTCTTCAGGTAGCTGTAAATACTGTAACAAGACAAGCCTGCCTGTCAGTAGGAAGATAACAGGAATGGATCTAGCTAAACTGAATACAGTGTGTGTATATATATATACACACATACATACACACACACACGCACGCACACCACCTGGGATGCATATATATACACAATACACTGTAAGTGCAGCTAACTCACTGACTGTCCTGCCTAATCTATCTAACTCAAATGAAATGACACTGTCTCTCTCTCTCTCTCTACACACCGGAACACACTACACAGGGCCTCCGTGCAGGCGGCCTTATATAGTGTGGGGCGTGTTCTAAACCCCCTGAGCCAGGGTGGCTTTGGCCAATTACAGCTCTCTCTACTGACGGTGCTGTGATTAGCCATGCATGCAGGTCATAGTGCATGCTTGGCCAATCATCAGCCAGCAATGCACTGCGATGCCGCAGTGAATTATGGGCATAGACGCATGTGGATGGGCCCCCCTGTGTCCCGTGTTGATGGACCCCCCTGTGTCCCGTGTGGATGGGCCCCCCTGTGTCCCGTGTGGATGGGTCTTTTTTTATTTCTTCTTTTTCTCATGGATTGGGATGTACAATACATCCGTACTGATAAGAGGAACACTGGGCGGGAACCTATGATCAGCTCCTCCCATCCTGTATACTCCCACTGGCTACACAAGGAACAGCGCCCCTCCCTGGTGTCCCTAGAATTCAGTGACCACACCCACTGGCTGCTTTCAGACTCAGAAGGAAGTAGAATTGAAGTCATGTGACGGCACTGGATACCGCAAATCAAAAAGGGAGAAAATCTGGGATTTTATCATTTTGAGACATAAAGCTGAACTTCGCTCACATTAATGATTGCAGGGGAGAATTTAGGCGTTAGGGTGGACTTCCACTTGAAGTGAAAAATAAAGAGGAAATGATTCCAAACACTTAAACTACCGCCCACATTTTTGAGTCCCCACCTACATGAACGCCATGTCACGGGCGCCTACATATGAAATGTTGATTGCGCTAATGTCCAAATTCAGTATTTTGGTTTTGAATCAGTGGTTGGTTTAATATTGTTGGTTATGTTCTTCGATGTCTACTGTACTTATAAGTACATGGGTATAATATCTCCGGGATTTGTAGGAAACCATGCCTGATGACGGGAACCAAGGGATCAATGTACAGAAGATTTGTTGGACGAGTGTGACAAGAATGAGCCCAGATGTGATCAATTCTGGCCATATTGTAACTAACAGAGTGATTTCCTATGATTGTCAGCTCCATCTAGTGGCCATAATGAAGTATTTTCCCTGAAATTCCTCCATCTGTAAAAAAATATTGTGATACAGAATTAGGGACACTAGATGGAGGCAATGATCATAGGAAATCACTGATTTATATAAAATGTGGACAATATTCATCACGGCTGGGCAAACCTGTGCCACATTCCATCAACTATTTGTTTTCTTATTCATAATAGACCTCTAAGTCTCCATACCACAAAATGTACTCAGCCAATGAGAGGTAATGACTCCATCTTTATTTTAAAATGCCTAGAGGACCGCCTTTTAAGTGGTGGGTTTAACGTGTTTCGTCCTGGAAGACGACTTAAGAAAGCAGACCTCTTTACACCACAAAATGTACTCAGCCAATGAGAGGTAATGACTCCATTTTTATTTTTCTCCTGCTATCAATGGCCAACACGGTACAACACTTCATCCATGTCTTTGGTGATCTCTGATCTCCTTATCAACTGTTTCTTCCATGATGAAGATCAGCCATGGAGTATATCTGAGGTGTATATCAGGGTGTGCTTCTTCCCCACATGTCCAGCAACATTCATATACAAGATATTTCCCGCACTCACTAATACACCTCGAGGGTTGTGTGGGACCCCTGATGTACAGGAAGACAGGACTTCACTGAGGAACAATTCCCTCACTCAGGACAGGAATATGGCTTCTCCCCCGTGTGAGATCTCTGATGTGTATAAAGATGGTGCTTCTGTGAAAAACATTTCCCGCACTCAGGACAGGAGTACGGCTTCTCCCCCGTGTGCAATCTCTGATGTCTGCAAAGACTGAACCTAAATGAAAAACATTTCCCGCACTCAGAGCAGGCATATGGTTTCTCCCCCGTGTGAATTCTCTGATGACTAAAAAGATTGGTCTTCCATGAAAAACATTTCCCACACTCAGAACAGGAATACGGCTTCTCCTCCGTGTGCAATCTCTGATGTGAGACAAGGGCTGATTTTATTACAAAACATTTCCCACACTCAGAACAGGAATACGGCTTCTCCTCCGTGTGCAATCTCTGATGTGAGACAAGGGCTGATTTTATTACAAAACATTTCCCGCATTTAGAACAGGAATGCAGTTTCTCCCCCGTGTGCAATTTCTGATGCATAAAAAGATAGTCCTTCGATGAAAAACATTTCCCGCACTCAGAACAGGAAAATGGCTTCTCCCCCGTGTGAGTCATTTGATGTGCAACAAGATTTAATTTTTGTAAAAAACATTTCCCGCAATCGGAACAAAAATACGCCTTTTTTTCTGTGTGAGATTTCTGATGTTGGTAAAAATGGGATTCCTTTAAAAAACATTTCCCGCACTCAGGACAAGAAAATGGCTTTTCTTCTGTGTGAGATCGCTGATGTTGGGAAAGATTGGCTTTCCTTAAAAAACATTTCCCGCACTCAGGACAGGAATGCCGCTTCTCAACTGCGTGAGATCTTTTATGCTCATCAAGATTGAATTTAAAATAGAAACACTTCCCACACTCAGCACAGGGAAACCCCTTATCTGTTGGAAGAACGGCGCCGTCCCGCACAGTCTGAGGTTCCTCAGGATAAGAGGAATACGATGGTCCGGCACCGTCCCTCACAGTCTGAGGTTCCTCAGGATAAGAGGAATACGATGGTCCGGCACCGTCCCTCACAGTCTGAGGTTCCTCAGGATAAGAGGAATACGATGGTCCGGCACCGTCCCGCACAGTCTGAGGTTCCTCAGGATAAGAGGAATACAATGGTCCGGCACCGTCCCGCACAGTCTGAGGTTCCTCAGGATAAGAGGAATACGATGGTCCGGCACCGTCCCGCACAGTCTGAGGTTCCTCAGGATAAGAGGAATACGATTGTCCGGCACCGTCCCTCACAGTCTGAGGTTCCTCAGGATAAGAGGAATACGATGGTCCGGCACCGTCCCTCACAGTCTGAGGTTCCTCAGGATAAGAGGAATACGATGGTCCGGCACCGTCCCTCACAGTCTGAGGTTCCTCAGGATAAGAGGAATACGATGGTCCGGCACCGTCCCTCACAGTCTGAGGTTCCTCAGGATAAGAGGAATACGATGGTCCGGCACCGTCCCTCACAGTCTGAGGTTCCTCAGGATAAGAGGAATACGATGGTCCGGCACCGTCCCGCACAGTCTGAGGTTCCTCAGGATAAGAGGAATACGATGGTCCGGCACCGTCCCGCACAGTCTGAGGTTCCTCAGGATAAGAGGAATACGATGGTCCATCTACACTGTGTGGTGCTGGATGGACATTTGAGGTAGTCGGGTTTTCTCCTGGACTATACTGTGTGATGTCCTCATCTTCTACTTTACAGTCTGGAGACAAAGTGAGACAATCCTCTGAGGTTTTCCTCATCTCCCGTCCATCTACTAAAATAGAAATACAAAGATTATTACTAGACATGAGCAGATTGGTTCCCCTAAAGCAGGACTCCGCCCACATCAGGCACTTTAATGAGAGAGACACTTTTATAGTCTGTTTCCAGTATTTGCTTTAGGGTTTGTTCACGAGAAGTGCTGCACTATTATTTTTTAAAATGTACGAAATAGAGTATATAGTGTAGGGGTCAGGAGCAAATAACAGAGCAAGTAACCCCGGGAGAATTGTTCTCTCAGAGGTCTTGCTAGACCCAGGTTTGGGGCATACCACAGGTGTCTAGGTCAAGCAACACCTATGATGTAAAACAACATTTTGCTGCCAGCTGAACCCCAGAATCTCCATAAATCCAGTCTAGATACATAAGTTGTGTCTGCAGCACAGAGAAGGAAGATTATCCGAGAGAAATACAGGAATACAGGACGGGGAACACAGCTCAGGAAAGTGACCAGGAGTATTACAGGCTGATATCACCCAGTCCCCGCCCTACTCTGGACCAATCAGTGAGCAGTATGGGTGGAGGAATGTATTTAGTGTTAATGACCCACCTGTGCTGATCTCTGTAGGAGTGTCCTCCTCTATAAATGTCCCCGTTATTCCATCCTCCTCCATAGACTGTGGATCATCCCTCACATACCTCTCTTCTTCTTCTGATTTAACCTCAAATTCTATATCGATTGGATCTCCACTCTAAACCAAGAAAATGAGAGAGAATATCATCTGTAAGATATAAGTTTTAATATTGAAAGATCACTTAAAAAAATTAAAATGTTGTTTCTAGATATCTTGTTCTAGATACTCTGTCCTACCAACCTTGTAACATTGAGGGATGGTGTGATCTTCCTGTGTGGAATCCCGGGAATACAGAGGACGGGGACATCTCTCTGGTGGGTTCCTGGTATTAGGTGGCTCCATCATATCCTTGTGTCCTGAAAACTCCTCCATCACTCCATACTCCTCATCTTCCTCTTTATACTCTTCTTTAACAACAATATTATCATCCCCAAGGTTTCCACTCTGAACATACAAGAAGAAATTATTTTAACAAACAACCTTGTGTATAAATCACAACTACCAATCATGGTCAATAATCTACCTGATGACGGTGAGGGATGGTGTGATCTTCCTGTGTGGAATCCCGGGAATACAGAGGACGGGGACATCTCTCTGGTGGGTTTCTGTAGTTGGGTGACTCCACCATGGTGTCCTGGTACAGATCTTTGTGTTCTTCCTCCATCACCCCATCCTCATCATCCTCCTCTTTTATCTCTTCTTCTGATTTAACCTCAACTTTAGGATCTCTCAGGTTTCCACTCTGAATATATAATAAAAATGACATCAATGGTAACAATGCAGATAATGTACAGATCCTAATGATACTATCAGTGATTGTTCCTCATCTACCTGATGATGGTGGGGGATGGTGTGACCTTCCTGTGTGAAATCCCGGGAATACAGAGGACGGAGACATCTCTCTGGTGGGTTCCCATTACTGGATCCATCTGTAGGAAACACACACACTGACTGAATACATTGTTTCTATGTGTTTATCAGATGATGGGGGATCTAGGTGGAGCCTCCGTACTGCTCTCTCCTTTACAATAAAGTCTCCTCTTACCCGGTGATGTGAGGGGCGGCTGATTGTCCATCATGACGTCCTTGTAGAGATCCTTGTGTCCTTCTAAATACTCCCACTCCTCCATGGAGAAATAGACAGTGACATCCTGACACCTTATAGGAACCTGACACACACAATGATACAGTCACCATCCAGACACATCCCTTGTCTGTTACTGGATAATGTCCCAGAATTCCCAGAATCCTCCTCACCTCTCCTGTCAGCAGCTCCATCATCTTCTTGGTGACTTCTAGAATCTTCTCCATGTTGTGTCTCTCGGGTTTTAGGGAGTCACATAGAGGCACTGTGATGGTCATATGATCACCTGACTTCACAAGTGGAAATCTCTGTATTGGGGAACCAATTGGAATATCATGTTAGAATTCCACAATCCTCCTCACCTCTCCGGTCAGGTCTGTGTTTTATTAATAGAGATAAGAGTGATGTCATGTGACCTCCCAGAATCCTCCTCACCTCTCCGGTCAGGTCTGTGTTTTATTAATAGAGATAAGAGTGATGTCATGTGACCTCCCAGAATCCTCCTCACCTCTCTGGTCAGGTCTGTGTTTTATTAATAGAGATAAGAGTGATGTCATGTGACCTCCCAGAATCCTCCTCACCTCTCCGGTCAGGTCTGTGTTTTATTAATAGAGATAAGAGTGATGTCATGTGACCTCCCAGAATCCTCCTCACCTCTCCGGTCAGGTCTGTGTTTTATTAAAAGAGATAAGAGTGATGTCATGTGACCTCCCAGAATCCTCCTCACCTCTCCGGTCAGGTCTGTGTTTTATTAATAGAGATAAGAGTGATGTCATGTGACCTCCCAGAATCCTCCTCACCTCTCTGGTCAGGTCTGTGTTTTATTAATAGAGATAAGAGTGATGTCATGTGACCTCCCAGAATCCCCCTCACCTCTCCGGTCAGGTCTGTGTTTTATTAATAGAGATAAGAGTGATGTCATGTGACCTCCCAGAATCCTCCTCACCTCTCCGGTCAGGTCTGTGTTTTATTAAAAGAGATAAGAGTGATGTCATGTGACCTCCCAGAATCCTCCTCACCTCTCCGGTCAGGTCTGTGTTTTATTAATAGAGATAAGAGTGATGTCATGTGACCTCCCAGAATCCTCCTCACCTCTCCGGTCAGGTCTGTGTTTTATTAATAGAGATAAGAGTGATGTCATGTGACCTCCCAGAATCCTCCTCACCTCTCCGGTCAGCAGGTAGATGATCTCCAGGGTGAGGTTTAGTATCTTCTCAGTCATGTGACTCCGGTCCTCCTCAATTCTGATTGGTGTCTTCATTTGATCTATACAGGTTTCTGTCTAGACAGGTAAGGACAATAATAGATAATGAAAATATATATATAAGTGGGGGGAATGTTCTGCCCCTGAAGGGGTTAATCTAGGTTTCCACACTATATATGTGTGTATAATCATCTGCTGGAGATAAAAGACATCACAGTGACTATGGAGGAAGAGGATGGACATGACGGGGGGGTTACTGGGTGTAAATAGAAAATAGGATCTTATTACCTCCTCGGCTGCCACTTCCAGCAATGTCTGCTTCCTCTAAACTCACCTCTCACCCGGAAATTCCTGTCTGTAACTGACATCACTTCCTGTCTTCCATAGAGACTTGCTATCTCTATGGCAGAAGTGAGATCACTACCTTGTGGAGCTCAGAGGAATTACACCCCCCATAAACGTCTCGTAGTGTGAACACGGCCTTGTGCTGTGTGTGTATGTACTGTATATCCTTATAGATGGGGTCATCTCCACTCCCACCATGGGGGAGAGAAATATATTACTCCCTAGTCCAGCCTTTCTCAGCCAGGGTTTCTCCAAAGGTTTCTAGAGGTTCCATAAGCAATGAACAATTTCTGTAAAAACTGACATCAATGATCTGTAAGTCTTCCCACTGATGACCATATAAGGGGGTCCTTCTCCCATTGGTCATCAATGTAAGGGACCTCTACACTGATAACTGATATAAGGGGTCCTTCTCCTATTGGTCACCAATGTAAGGGGCCATTACCCTGAACACTGATGTAGCACCCTGGTGTTTATGCAGGGTTGCTAACCAATTTAGTTTGCCAGGTGGCAATTGTCCTGGCTAATTGTTAGCAGATCCACTGATTTCCCCCTAATTCTGGAATTGCTGCACTTCTCTCTTCTGTCACTAGGTGGCATTGTAGCTGGTGACATTAGATAGACAAGGGCATAGCAAGGACAGATTATGAATAGATTTGATGTCTCAGCCAATGGGCAGGGGTTTCTTTAAGCCCCTTGGCCTGCTTGGAGAGCCTATGTATTTTGGTGGAGTCAGGTGATGGGGGTTCTGTGCCACCTGGACAGCTGTCTAGGTGGACATGTGTTATGTCGCCCCGGGTTGCAAGGCCAGAAACCTAA
The DNA here is from genome assembly GCA_037952925.1 of Lithobates clamitans. NCBI lineage: Eukaryota > Metazoa > Chordata > Amphibia > Anura > Ranidae > Lithobates > Lithobates clamitans. Next base: position 2,379,930 of record JBBGZY010001964.1, read on the forward strand.
GGCCTATCACCTGGCTACTGGGCTGCCTGAGGCCTATCCAGGTGCAGGAGAAGCAGCGTAGGGTTGGGACTGCAGGATTGGAGTCCAACCGAGTTGAGAAGGTTCAGCTGGATGGAGAACCAGTCGTGGTCGGAGGTGGAGGGGAAGCTGTCGCCACTAAGGGACCATCCTCCTTGTTACCAGAGACTACTGTGAGTAAGCTGAAGCAAGTACCTGAGCAGTCTCACCGGGGACGGTGAAAAAAGTGAAAAAATGGGAAAGCATCAGCAAGTGCCAAACCAGGGACCCAGCAGGATAGCGGATTGAGGAGTATACAGCGGAATAGCTGTTGAAGAGCTCAGGGGATCCAGTAATGACTGGGATCTGGAGGTCTAGTGAGAGACTGGGAGCTCAGTGAGTGAAGATCCACAGTGGGACACTGAGAGGTAAGTAAAAGGACTCTTCTGTGTTACCAAGAGTTATGTACAACTACCTTTAGTGACTGTTGCAGGATTAGTTATAGGAGACAGCGGTCCTACCTATACAGAAGTGTTATCCGGCTGGAGGCCTTCCTCTGTATAGCTGTCTACCTATAGAAGTCTCAGAGTCTGCCAATTACCATTGCATCTACTCAAGGGTGTCGTGGTGCTAACCCTCTCTCCCCCAGTTCTGTTAAGAGACAATAAATCTCTTGTTTGCATTGAAAAAGTGACTGGCGCCCATAATTCTTCTTACATCACACCCACCATGCTAGGTAACCCACTTTACAAGGAGGGATGTCAGCTCTCCTTAACCCTTGAGGTCACCATTTGGCCTTTGGGGCCCCAGGGACTTTACTACACTGATATAAGGGAGTCCTTCTCCTATTGGTCTCCAATGTAAGGGACAACTACACTGACCACTAGGATTTTCTCCAAGTTATAGCAAAACTAAAGTTATTCATCTGAGATGAAAGTATTACAATTACTGATAAATGACAGCTTGATGCCCACTCTAGTTGTTAAATAGGGATGAGCCGAACACCCCCCGGTTCGGTTCGCACCAGAACCTGCGAACGGACCGAAAATTCACACGAACGTTAGAACCCCATTGACGTCTATGGGACTCGAACGTTCGAAATCAAAAGTGCTCATTTTAAAGGCTAATTTGCATGGGATTGTCCTAAAAAGAGTTTGGGGACCCGGGTCCTGCCCCAGGGGACATGTATCAATGCAAAAAAACTTTTAAAAATGGACGTTTTTTCGGGAGCAGTGATTTTAATGATGCTTAAAGTAAAAAAAAAAAAAAAGTGAAATATTCCTTTAAATATCGTACCTGGGGGGTGTCCATAGTATGCCTGTAAAGTGACGCATGTTTCCCATGTTTAGAACAGTCCCTGCACAAAATGACATTTCTAAAGGAAAAAAAGTAATTTAAAACTGCTTACGGCTTTAATGTAATGTCGGGTCCCGGCAATATGGATGAAAATCAGTGAGACAAACGGCATGGGTACCCCCCAGTCCATTACCAGGCCCTTTGGGTCCTGTATGGATATTAATGGGAACCCCGCACCTAAATTAAAAAAGGTAACAGCAGTATACAGGCTCTGTACTCTGAACAGCAGTATACAGGTGGTGCAAACAAGACAGGGACTGTAGGTTTGTTGTTAAGTAGAATCTCTTTGTAATGGTACATTTTTAACGTGTTTAGCTCCAGCCAAAAAAGCTATTTTAAGCTTTTTGGAAAACATAGGGAAGGGTTATCACCCCTGTGACATTTGTTTTGCTGTCTGTGCTCCTCTTCAGAAGATTTCACCTCACTTTCTGTCCCAATGACAAATGTTTTTTGAAAATTTCCATCAGTGGAAAGGAGAAATGTTTTTCCCATATTAACTCTTACAGGAGAGAATTTCCCTTCCTATGGGGTAGATTTCATCCCACTTCCTGTTGTCTCCTTCCGTTTGCAAGTAGGAGTCATTTGTAAGTTGGATGTTTGAAAGTAGGGGCCTGCCCTATATACTCTGCAGAAATTGGGGCCTTAGGTGTTGCCACAACACTGTAAGCCCTCACAGGGCCCTGCTGTGAAATATTAGATCAAGAATTGTAATTACACTCCCCTGTTGAACAGGGGCTGAAAAATTGGGCCTTAGGCACTGGTGCTGGTGCCACAACACTGCAACCCCTCACAGATGCTCTAGTTGGAACGCAGGAACGAGCCCTGCTGCAAAGTATTGCATCAAAAATTGTAATTACACGCCCCTGTTAAACAGGGGCTGAAAAATTGGGCCTTAGGCACTGGTGGCGGCGCCCAGAACCAAAAATGTTCTTACAAGCTATCAGCGTGATCATAGAGGAGGAAGAGGATAATTACTCAGGGATAGTCACTCAGCATCAGCATAGGCAGTCTTTGAAGGGATCTGAGATTTCCATAAAAATTATTCGGTTACATCAGCATCAGGTGCTTGGTAGCTGGTGGTGATCCAAGACTGATTCATTTTTATGAAGATCATACCTTGGGGCTGCAGACTAAAAAATGTCTGAACACATCGGTCAGACGGCCACCTTCTCCACCGCTCCTTCTTTGACTGACCGAAGCCTCAGCAACACGTTGTCCAGAAACAGGAGTTTGTAAACTCCCAGTCTCTGGGAACGGGTTGCACAGACCTTTCTGCAAGGCCTCCCGAAGATGTTTCATCCTCTGCTCCCTCTGCGACGGCAAGATAAGGTCCGCAACCTTACCCTTGTAACGTGGATCAAGGAGGGTTGCCAGCCAGTATTGGTCCTTCTCCTTAATACCACGAATACGAGGATCCTTACGCAAGCTTTGCAGGATCAGGGAGGCCATGCAGCGTAGGTTTGCTGAGGCATTCGGTCCGGAGTCCTCTGGGTCACTAAGGATGACATGGTCCGCAGCCACCTCCTCCCAGCCACATACAAGTTCATGTGTTTCTTGGGACTGATCCCTTAGACTGCTGCTGATGCTGAGTGCCAGGCTCCACCTCTATACTGACACAATCCTCCTCCTCCCCTTACTGTGTGATCGGCGGGCACGCAGGAACACTGTCTGGATAAAGGGGGCCTTGAGAGCTAAGGAAGTCTTCCTCTTCCTGCCTCAAGTGCCCTGTCCATTATTCCACGCAGTGTGTGCTCCAACAGGTGGACAAGGGGGACAGTGTCACTGATGCATGCACTGTCACTGCTCACCATCCTCGTGGCCTCCTCAAATGGTGACAGGACAGTGCATGCATCCCTGATCATGGCCCACTGGCGTGGGGAAAAAAAAACAAGCTCCCCTGACCCTGTCCTGGTGCCATAGTCGCACAGGTACTCATTGATGGCCCTCTGCTGCGTGTGCAGCCTCTGCAGCATGGCCAACGTTGAGTTCCACCTGGTGGGCATGTCACAGATTAGACGGTTCTTGGGCAGGTTAAACTCCTTTTGGAGGTCTGCCAGCCGAGCACTGGCATTATATGACTGGCAGAAATGCACACAGACTTTCCTGGCCTGCCTCAGGACATCCTGTAAGCTCGGGTACCTGCCCAAGAACCGCTGCACCACCAAGTTATGGATGTGAGCCAAACAGGGCATATGGGTCATTTGTCCCTGTCAGAGGGCAGAGAGGAGGTTGGTGCCATTGTCGCAAACCACCATTCCTGCCTTAAGTTGGCGTGGCGTAAACCACCTCTGAACCTGCCCCTGCAGAGGTGACAGAATCTCTGCCCCAGTGTGGCTCCTGTCCCCCAAGCACACCAGCTCAAGCACCGCATGGCATCTTTTGGCCTGCATACTTGCGTAGCCCCTTGAACGCCTACGGAGCACCGCTGCTTCCGAGGACAAAGCACAGGAAGAGGCCATGGAGGAAGAAGAGGAGGGGGTGGAGGAGAGAGGTGTGTCACAATCATTAGTAGTGGCATTTTGGAGGCGTGGTGGCGGAACAACCTCCAACACTACTGCACCTTGTCCTGCATCCTTCCCAGCTGCCAGCAGTCACCCAATGCACGGTGAAACTTAGGTAACATCCCTATCCACGCCTGCTGGACCATGAGTCAGTGGTAATATGCACCTTACCGCTGACCGCCCTGTCCAGCGATGCATGGACATTGCCTTCCACATGCCGTTAGAGAGCCGGAATCACCTTCCGTGAGAAAAAGTGGCATTTGGGTACCTGCCACTGAGGAACCGCACATTCCACAAACTCATGGAAGGGGGCAGAGTCTACCAACTGAAAAGGCAGCAGTTGAAGTGCTAGCAATTTTGCCAAGCTAGCATTCAACCGCTGGGCATGTGGATGGCTGGGAGCAAACTTCTTTCGGCGGTGCAGCAGCTGGGGCAGGGAAATTTGCCTGGTACAATCTGACGTCGGTGTACCGAAAGCAGATTGCCCAGAAGTAATTGGCTGTGACACACCTAATTCTACACCTTCATTCCTCTCAGTGCAGGTCTCAGAGAGGACTGAAGGTATAGTGGGGTTGGAGATCTCAGCTGATGAGGAGCAAGAAGAGGTCCTCTTTGTTCTTTGGTGTGGGTCTTTTAGATACGCTTGCCAACGAACTGCATGGCAGGTCAACATATGTGTGGTCAAGGATGTGGTGCCCAAGCGGGAGATGTTTTGGCCACGCGAGATACGCTTGAGACATATGTTGCAAATAGCAGCGGTGCGATCTGATGCATTTGTCTCAAAAAAGGCCCACACCAAAGAACTTTTGGAATAACACGCAGAGACAGCAGTGCCCTGCACATGCGGAGCTCTGCGGTGTGATGCAGTCAGTGTGCTGCCCTTAGGCTGGTCCCTGGAGGGCATCCTGCCTCGTTGGTGATGTGTCGCCTCCTCCTCCTCTCTCCTATCAGGCACCCACGTTGAGTCAGTGACCTCATCATCCCCTCCCTCCTCATCACTGGAGCAAACCTGGTAGTATGGGGAGCATGACTGCCAGATTGCTGTCCTTCTTAGGCACCCCCTCTGTCCGTGCTCACGTTACTGCCTTCATCTAGCTCAGTATCATCATCAGAGCCTTCTAAATGCTGGGCATCCTCCTGGAGCATGTACCCAACACTGTGGTCAAACAAGTCGAGGGACTCCTCAGGAGGACAAGGTGGGGCTAGGGAAGGAGTCACTGATGCCATTGAGCCGAGGGAAGAGGCCGCGTTGGCAGCTGCTTTGCCAGACAATGTACCCTGAGCATGGGTGAGAGAGGATGAGGACGGCTTGGTCATCCACTCGACCAAGTCTTCTGCATGTTGTGGCTCAACACGGCCAGCTGCCGAAATAAAGGCCAAGCGTGTCCCACGGCCACGTGCTGATGAGGATGCACCGTCTCCACGACCAGCACTAGACACAGAGCCTGCTTGCCCTCTCTTATTGGCTTGTGACTGTCTGCCTCTCCGTGTTGGCCTTCCAGACATACTAATGGCCTGTAGCTGCACTAAGCTGGGATATAGATAGTTAGTTAGTTAGATAGTTTTATATATATATATATATATATATATATAACTGATACTGCAGCTAGCAAAATCAACTGCCTGCCTGTAGTATGAGAACACCACCAACCTTCGACAGGTAGCTTTAGCTGAACACTGAGCTGAACACTGAACACTAAACTAACTTGTTCGACTCGAACACGAAGCTCATCCCTATTGTTAAAGGATAAGTTCATTTTTTTTTTTCTAGAACCCAGCCCGCCCCCTATGTACCAATATACCATTACTGTGAATGGGGCCTGAAAGTGGAATTGGACCCCCGTGTCCTGTGTGGATGGGCCTCCGTTTCCTGTGTGGATGGACCCCCATGTGTCCCGTGTGGATGGACCCCCCTGTGTCCCGTGTGGATGGACCCCCCATGTCCTGTATGGATGGGTCTTTTTTTATTTCTTCTTTTTCTCATGGATTGGGATGTACAATACATCCCTACTGATAAGAGGAATACTGGGCGGAAACCTATGATCAGCTCCTCCCATCCTGTATACTCCCACTTGCTACACAGGAACAGCGCCCCTCCCTGGAAGTGATGTCCCTAGAATTCAGTGACCACACCCACTGGCTGCTTTTAGACTCATAAGGAAGTAGAATTGAAGTCATGTGACGGCACTGGATACCGCAAATCAAAAAGGGAGAAAATCTGGGATTTTATCATTTTGAGACATAAAGCTGAACTTCGCTCACATTAATGATTGCAGGGGAGAATTTAGGTGTTAGGGTGGACTTCCACTTTAAGTGAAAAATAAAAGAGGAAAACATTTCCAAACACTTCAACTACCGCCCACATTTTTGAGTCCCCGCCTACATGAACGCCATGTCACGGGCGCCTACATACGAAATGTTGATTGCGCTAATGTCCAAATTTAGTAAATTCAGTAAAATCAGTGGTTGGTTTAATATTGTTGGTTATGTTCTTCCATGTCTACTGTACTCATAAGTGAATGGGTATAATATCTCCGGGAATTGTAGGAAACCATGCCTGATGATGGAACCAAGTGATCAATGTACAGAAGATTTGTTGGACGAGTGTGACAAGAATGAGCCCAGATGTGATCAATTCTGGTCATATTGTAACTAACAGAGCGATTTCCTATGATTGTCAGCTCCATCTAGTGGCCATAATGAAGTATTTTTCCTGAAATTCCTCCATCTGTAAAAAATATTGTGATTCAGAATTATGGACACTAGATGGAGGCAATGATCATAGGAAATCACTGAGTTATATAAAATATGGACAATATTCGTCACAGCTGGGCAAACCTGTGCCACATTCCATCAACTATTTGTTTTCTTATTCATAATAGACCTCTAAGTCTCCATACCACAAAATGTACTCAGCCAATGAGAGGTAATGACTTCATTCTTATTTTAAAATGCCTAGAGGACCGCCTTTTAAGTGGTGGGTTTAACGTGTTTCGTCCTGGAAGACGACTTAAGAAAGCAGACCTCTTGCAAGAGTTTACACCACAAAATGTACTCAGCCAATGAGAGGTAATGACTCCATTTTTATTTAAAAATGCCTAGAGGACCGCCTTTTAAGTGGTAGGTTTAACGTGTTTCGTCCTGGAAGACGACTTAAGAAAGCAGACCTCTTTACACCATAAAAATGTACTCAGCCAATGAGAGGTAATGATTCCATTTTTATTTTTCTCCTGCTATAAATGGCCAACACAGTACAACACTTCATCCATGTCTTTGTTGATCTCTGATCTCCTTATCAACTGTTTCTTCCATGATGAAGATCAGCCATGGAGTATATCTGAGGTGTATATCAGGGTGTGCTTCTTCCCCACATGTCCAGCAACATTCATATACAAGACATTCCCCGCACTCACTAATACACCTCGAGGGTTGTGTGGGACCCCTGATGTACAGGAAGACAGGACTTCACTGAGGAACAATTCCCTTACTCAGGACAGGAATATGGCTTCTCCCCCGTGTGCAAACTCTGATGTCTGCAAAAACTGGGCCTAAATGAAAAACATTTCCCGCACTCAGAGCAGGAATATGGTTTCTCCCCCGTGTGAATTCTCTGATGAGTAAAAAGGTTGGTCTTCCATGAAAAACATTTCCCGCACACAGAACAGGAATACCGCTTCTCCTCCAAGTGAGACCTCTCATGCGAGACAAGTTCTGATTTTATTTTAAAACATTTCCCGCATTTAGAACAGGAATGCAGTTCTTCAACTGGGTGCAATTTCTGATGCATAAAAAGATAGTCCTTCGATGAAAAACATTTCCCACACTCAGAACAGCAAAATGGCTTCTCCCCCGTGTGAAACATTTGATGTTCAACAAGATCTAATTTTTGTAAAAAACATTTGCCGCACTCGGAACAAAAATACGCCTTTTTTTCTGTGTGAGATTTCTGATGTTGGTAAAAAAGGGATTTCTTTAAAAAACTTTTCCCGCACTCAAAACAAGAATACAGCTTTTGTTCTGTGTGAGATCTCTGATGTAGGGAAAGATGGGCTTTCTTTAAAAAACATTCCCCGCACTCAGGACAAGAATACGGCTTTTCTTCTGTGTGAGATCTCTGATGTAGGGAAAGATGGGCTTTCTTTAAAAAACATTTCCCGCACTCAGGACAAGAATACGGCTTTTCTTCTGTGTGAGATCTCTGATGTAGGGAAAGATGGGCTTTCTTTAAAAAACATTTCCCGCACTCAGGACAAGAATACGGCTTTTCTTCTGTGTGAGATCTCTGATGTAGGGAAAGATGGGCTTTCTTTAAAAAACATTTCCCGCACTCGGAACAAAAATACGCCTTTTTTTCTGTGTGAGATTTCTGATGTTGGTAAAAATGGGATTCCTTTAAAAAACATTTCCCGCACTCAGAACAAGAATACGGCTTTTCTTCTGTGTGAGATCTCTGATGTTGGAAAAGATTGCCTTTCCTTAAAAAACATTTCCCGCACTCAGGACAGGAGTACGGCTTCTCAACTGTATGAGCTTTTTTATGCTCATCAAGATTGAATTTAAAATAGAAACTCTTCCCGCACTCAGCACAGGAAAACCTTTTATCTGTTGGAAGGACGGCACCGTCCCGCACAGTCTGAGGTTCCTCGGGATAAGAGGAATACGATGGTCCGGCACCGTCCCGCACAGTCTGAGGTTCCTCAGGATAAGAGGAATACGATGGTCCGGCACCGTCCCGCACAGTCTGAGGTTCCTCAGGATAAGGGGAATACGATGGTCCGGCACCGTCCCGCACAGTCTGAGGTTCCTCAGGATAAGGGGAATACGATGGTCCGGCACCGTCCCTCACAGTCTGAGGTTCCTCAGGATAAGAGGAATACGATGGTCCGGCACCGTCCCGCACAGTCTGAGGTTCCTCAGGATAAGAGGAATACGATGGTCCGGCACCGTCCCGCACAGTCTGAGGTTCCTCAGGATAAGAGGAATACGATGGTCCATCTACACTGTGTGGTGCCAGATGGACATTTGAGGTAGTCGGGTTTTCTCCTGGACTATACTGTGTGATGTCCTCATCTTCTACTTTACAGTCTGGAGACAAAGTGAGACAATCCTCTGAGGTTTTCCTCATCTCCCGTCCATCTACTAAAATAGAAATACAAAGATTATCCGCTAGGAATACAGGACGGTGAACACAGCTCAGGAAAGTGACCAGGGGATTACAGGCTGATATCACCCAGTCCCCCCCCTACTCTGGACCAATCAGTGAGCGGTATGGGTGGAGGAATGGATTTAGTGTTAATGACCCACCTGTGCTGATCTCTGTAGGAGTGTCCTCCTCTATAAATGTCCCTGTTATTCCATCCTCCTCCATAGACTGCTGATCATCCCTCACATACCTCTCTTCTTCTTCTGATTTAACCTCAAATTCTATATCGATTGGATCTCCACTCTAAATCAAGAGAATGAGAGAGAATATCTACTAAATACAAAGTTTTAATATTGAAAGATCACTTAAAAAAAAAAATATAAGACGTTGTTTCTAGATATCTTGTTCTAGATACTGTCCTACCAACCTTGTAACAGTGAGGGATGGTGTGATCTTCCTGTGTGGAATCCCGGGAATACAGAGGACGGGGACATCTCTCTGGTGGGTTCCTGTAGCTGGATGACTCCTCCATGGTGTCCTGGTCCAGATTTTTGTGCATTTCCTTCATCACCCCATCCTCATCATCCTCCTCTTTTATCTCTTCTTTAACCTCAACTTTAGAATCTCTCAGGTTTCCACTCTGAATATATAATAAAAATGACATCAATGGGAACAATGCAGATAATGTACAGATCCTAATGATACTATCAGTGATTGTTCCTCATCTACCTGATGATGGTGAGGGATGGTGTGACCTTCCTGTGTGGAATCCCGGGAATAGAGAGGATGGGGACATCTCTCTGGTGGGTTCCTGGTATTAGGTGGCTCCATCATATCCTTGTGTCCTTCTGAAAACTCCTCCATAAATCCATACTCCTCATCCTCCTCTTTATACTCTTCTTTAACAATAATATTATAATCCCCGAGGTTTCCACTCTGAATATATAATAAGAAATTATTTTAACAAACAACCTTGTGTATAAATCATAACTACCAATAATTGTTCCTCATCTACCTGATGATGGTGTGGGACGGTGTGATCTTCCTGTGTGGAATCCCGGGAATACAGAGGACGGGGACATCTCTCTGGTGGGTTCCTGTAGCTGGATGACTCCACCATGGTGTCCTGGTACAGATCTTTGTGTTCTTCCTCCATCACCCCATCCTCATCATCCTCCTCTTTTATCTCTTCTTTAACCTCAACTTTAGAATCTCTCAGGTTTCCACTCTGAATATATAATAAAAATGACATCAATTGTAACAATGCAGATAATGTACAGATCCTAATGATACTATCATTGATTGTTCCTCATCTACCTGATGATGGTGAGGGATGGTGTGATCTTCCTGTGTGGAATCCCAGGAATACAGAGGACGGGGACATCTCTCTGGTGGGTTCCCATTACTGGATCCATCTGTAGGAAACACACACAATGTCAGGAACCATAAACCAGGCGAAGACAGAAAGTGCAGTTAAAAAAAAAAAAAAAAAAAAAAAAAAAAAAAATCACACCTTTAATGAAATAGCAAAAATAACAGTTCAGGAACGCAGACAAAAACAAAAGCCAGGATGTGGATGCCAGAGCGGGTAATCGGAGGTAAACCACCACACATTGCTGCAGAATATCTCAGAGGACATTGTTAATAAATTCCTGGAAAGCTGCAGAGATCAAAAGGACATTACGGAGGTATTGCTAGCGTACAGACCTAGTATTAAACAGTTTTCCCATTCATGGTCCTGTTTAATCCACGACTCATTAGCTATGAGTAAGCACTCAAATTAGAGTGCGAAACGCGTCAGCTGTGTCTGTACCATCTGCCTGATTGTCCTGTATTTTTGATGATCCAAGTTTTACAATAAAGAAGATTTTTCAACTTTATCCGGTGTGCGGCATCCAGATTTTCCCGTTCCAAACCTTGCTCTAATTTGCATTTAGCCAGCACCTGGGACTCCCCTCCTCTGAAGGTTTTACCAATACACACCTGGGATCAGGTCCACCTGAGCGGTGAATCATTTTCCCTCTCAAATTGAGCTTAGTGAAGACCATTCCTCCCTTGAGGCGGTCAAATATTCCTGCAATCAATGGAATCGGATAAGCATTCTTAACAGTAATGTGATTGAGACCCCCTATATAATCAATACAGGGTCTCAGTTCACCACTCTACTTTTTTTAAGAAGAAACTGCATAGGATGTGTGGACGAACCCCCCCCCCCCCCCGGGATAGTGAATCCGCAACATACTTCTCCATAGTCCTTATCCTCCGAGACAGAAAGAGGATAAACCAGGCCACAAAAGGAGGAACGGCACCAGGTTTGAAGGTCATCCAGCCGATGTGGCACCAAAATACCGGCCTGACCTTTGTCAAAGACATCACTGAGATCACAGGACTCTTCTGGCAATGAACAGACTGAAGACAATCACACGACCTTAATAAACTTTCTCAAAACATGTATTAGTGTATTGTGGCCACCATGACAGAACCTCGGCACTACGGCAATCAAAAAAAAAAAAAAAAATAGGATTGTGCCTCTGTAACCAAGGATAGCCCATGACAACCGGGTAATGAGGCGAGGAAATGACTTGGCATTGGTTTATCTCATGGTGAAGAGTCCCTACAGCCACGGCCAACGGAGCGGTTTTATGGGTCACCTGGGCAGCCTGTAAAGGTCTCTCATCAACAGCCTCAACGGCAAGTGGGGAAGCACGAGGCAACACAAAGGCACCATCTATGAACAAGCCTGCAGCCTCCGAATCGATTAGAGCCCCATTATTGATGAAAAAAAAAAACTCAGACCAGGAAAGGGTAACTGGAACTAGAGGCTTATCTTTCAGGATAGCTGGGGACGCAAAGACACCACCTATGGTCCGTCCCCTACAGGGGCGTTTCCCGGACGGGTAGGACAAGACTTCAATAAATGACCTGCCTGACCACAGTAAAAAGGCACAATCTCTCCATCCTCCTGAAGGCCCTCTTTTTAGGCAGAGAGACGTGTGAAACCCAGCTGCGTGGACTCTACTTCACTAGAGGACTCGGACCCAGGAGGCATGGGGGGTGAGGGAGGCATGGGAGGCGAGGGAGGTATTGGTGATGAGGGAGGCATGGGAGGTATTGGTGATGAGGGAGGCATGGGAGGTATTGGTGATGAGGGAGGCATGGGAGGTATTGGTGATGAGGGAGGCATGGGAGGTATTGGTGATGAGGGAGGCATGGGAGGTATTGGTGATGAGGGAGGCATGGGAGGTATTGGTGATGAGGGAGGCATGGGAGGTGAGGGAGGCACGGGAAGCATTGGTAGTGAGGGAGGCACGGGAGGTGAGGGAGGCATGGGAGGTGAGGGAGGCGAGGGAGGTGAGGGAGGCATGGGAGGTGAGGGAGGCACGGGAGGTGAGGGAGGCACGGGAGGTATTGGTGGTGAGGAAGGCACGGGAGGTGAGGGAGATATGGGAGGTATTGGTGGTGAGGGAGGCACGGGAGGCATTGGTAGTGAGGGAGGCACGGGAGGTGAGGGAGATATGGGAGGTGAGGGAGGTATTGGTGGTGAGGGAGGCATGGGAGGTGAGGGAGGCGAGGGAGGCATGGGAGGTATTGGTTGTGAGGAAGGCACGGGAGGCGAGGGAGATATGGGAGGTATTGGTGGTGAGGGAGGCATTGGTAGTGAGGGAGGCACGGGAGGTGAGGGAGGTATTGGTGGTGAGGGAGGCACGGGAGGTGAGGGAGGCATGGGAGGCGAGGGAGGTATTGGTGATGAGGGAGGCATGGGAGGTATTGGTGGTGAGGGAGGCACGGGAGGCATGGGAGGTATTGGTGGTGAGGGAGGCGAGGGAGGCGAAGGAGGTATTGGTGATGAGGGAGGCATGGGAGGTATTGGTGATGAGGGAGGCATGGGAGGTGAGGGAGGCATGGGAGGTGAGGGAGGCACGGGAAGCATTGGTAGTGAGGGAGGCACGGGAGGTGAGGGAGGCATGGGAGGTGAGGGAGGCATGGGAGGTGAGGGAGGTATGGGAGGTGAGGGAGGTATGGGAGGTATGGGAGGTGAGGGAGGCATGGGAGGTGAGGGAGGCACGGGAGGTGAGGGAGGCACGGGAGGTGAGGGAGGCACGGGAGGTATTGGTGGTGAGGAAGGCACGGGAGGCGAGGGAGGCACGGGAGGCATGGGAGGTGAGGGAGATATGGGAGGTATTGGTGGTAAGGGAGGCACGGGAGGCATTGGTAGTGAGGGAGGCACGGGAGGTGAGGGAGATATGGGAGGTGAGGGAGGTATTGGTGGTGAGGGAGGCGAGGGAGGCATGGGAGGTATTGGTTGTGAGGAAGGCACGGGAGGCGAGGGAGATATGGGAGGTATTGGTGGTGAGGGAGGCATTGGTAGTGAGGGAGGCACGGGAGGTGAGGGAGGTATTGGTGGTGAGGGAGGCACGGGAGGCGAGGGAGGTATTGGTGATGAGGGAGGCATGGGAGGTATTGGTGGTGAGGGAGGCACGGGAGGCATGGGAGGTATTGGTGGTGAGGGAGGCATGGGAGTTGAGGGAGATATGGGAGGTGAAGGAGGTATTGGTGATGAGGGAGGCATGGGAGGTGAGGGAGGCATGGGAGGTATTGGTGGTGAGGGAGGCACGGGAGGTGAGGGAGATATGGGAGGTGAGGGAGGCACGGGAGGCATTGGTGGTGAGGGAGGCGAGGGAGGCATGGGAGGTGAGGGAGGTATTGGTGATGAGGGAGGCGAGGGAGGCATGGGAGGTGAGGGAGATATGGGAGGTGAGGGAGGTATTGGTGATGAGGGAGGCATGGGAGGTGAGGGAGGTATTGGTGGTGAGGGAGGCACGAGAGGTGAGGGAGGCACGGGAGGCATGGGAGGTATTGGTGGTGAGGGAGGCGAGGGAGGCATGGGAGTTGAGGGAGATATGGGAGGTGAGGGAGGTATTGGTGATGAGGGAGGCATGGGAGGTGAGGGAGGCGAGGGAGGCATGGGAGGTATTGGTGGTGAGGGAGGCACGGGGAGGTGAGGGAGATATGGGAGGTGAGGGAGGTATTGGTGGTGAGGGAGGTATGGGAGGCAAGGGAGGTATGGGAGGCATGGGGGGGTGAGGGAGGCATGGGGGGGGGTGAGGGAGGTATTGGTGGTGAGGGAGGTATGGGAGGGAATGCAAAGCTCGTAGCCAAAACGTACCCGAGGAAGATCTCTCTCGCAGTCTGGTATCAGTGAGAGTGGCAAACGAGATCGACTCAACTCCTCGAGCTGCAATCTCATCTCTTGGGCTCGCGTACATGCAGCTGGTAAATGGAGCAGTTGGGCTTTTTTTTTTTTTCAGCTGCCCCTGAACTCTCCTCTATGTTATCTTATCGGTACGTGGGATCGCCTATAGTCATTTCCAGGCAGTTGAGGTTAGAAGCAAAGCAAAAAAAAAAAAAAAAAAAAAAAAAAAAAAAAAAAAAAAAAAAAAGCGTTCAGGGCGGATGTTCAGAGGCATTTAAAATGCGAAATGCCTGTAACAGCTTGTAAACGCGGTAACGAGCGTTCAGCCGCATTGCGTTTATAGCCGTTTTTAAATGGGAGATACATTTCTGGACCATTTACGATGTAAAAAACGCTTCTAAACGCGGCACAACGGACTTTTTTTTTAAACGCCGGTCTACTAGCTGTCAAGTTCCATCGTTCAGGAGAGGTTTTTAGAACGTCCCGTGTACATGAAGCCTTAATGTTATCAGAGACATCATGAGAAAAAAGCCTTGAGAGTCTCGTTGATCCAACCAACCTCTGCTGCCAGAGTACGGAATTCGATAGCGTAGTCCACAACAGTTCCCGTACTCTGTTTAACCGCTACCGGACCGCCGCACGCCGATATCCGTCCTAAGTTTGAAGAGGAGTATCGTTGTTATGGCAGCAGCTAGCTGCCATTACCCCGGTATCCTTTTTTCGGCAGGCGGTCTGGTTCCTGATAATAGTGGTCTCTGCGGCGGATTCGCCGCTAAATCACTTTTATTGGCGGCGGGAGAGGGCCCCTCCCCCGCCGCTTACCAGAGCCGTCGGCAGCAACGGAGGCGATCGGATCCTCTCACGTCAGTGGCACGGAGACGAGTAAGGGGGAAGATGGCCCCCCCACCCATCTCCATACCATTGTAGGGCGGAAGTGACGTCAAAATGTCACTTCCGCCCACAGCTCTTAAAAAGGGCCATTTTTTTTTTTCTTTTTTTTTTTTAAATGACAATTTTTTTTTTGCATTTTAGTGTAAATATGAGATGTGAAGTCTTTTTGACCCCCCAGATCTCATATTTAGGAGGACCTGTCATGCTTTTTTTCTATTATAAGGGATGTTTACATTCCTTGTAATAGGAATAAAAAGTGACACTTTTTTTTTTTTAAACTGTGCAAGAATAAAAAATAAAAGGTAAAATAAAGAAGAAAAAAAAAAAAAAAAAAAAATAAATTCTTAAACGCGCCCCGTCCCGCCGAGCTCGCGCGCAGAAGCGAGCGCACACGTGAGTAGCGCCCGCATATGAAAACGGCGTTCAAACCACACATGCAAGGTATCGCTGCGATCGTTAGAGCGAGAGCAATAATTCTAGCCCTAGACCTCCTCTGTAACGCAAAACATGCAACCTGTAGAATTTTTTTTAAACGTCACCTGTGGAGATTTTTAAAAGTCAAAGTTTGTCGCCATTCCACGAGCGGGGCGCAATTTTGAAGCGTGACATGTTGGGTATCAATTTACTCGGCGTAACATTATCTTTCACAATATAAAAAAAAAAATTGGGCTAACTTTACTGCTGTCTTATTTTTTTAATTTAAAAAAGTGTATTTTTTCCCAAAAAAAAGTGCGCTTGTAAGACCGCTGCTCAAATACGGTGTGACAGAAAGTATTGCAACGACCGCCATTTTATTCTCTAGGATGTTAGAACCCCCAAAACTTTTTTTCTTTTTTTTTCTAAGTAATTTTCTAGCAAAAAAAAAAACAAAAACTGTTTTTAACTTGTAAACAACAAATCTCAAAAAAGAGGCTCAGTCCTTAAGTGGTTAAAGGAGGCCACAAACTCAGTAATTCTGGACAACGGGTTTTTGGTCTCTCCCATAGAGGGTTTGCTCAAGCCAAAGCTTTGTCAGAAATTATGAAGCCTGCTTTGCTTCCGTCCACAGGAAACGCCTGGGGCAGCATCTTCAGATATATTCCAAACTGGTTGAGAAACTCTGCAGCGAGCTGGATCGCCCCCAAAATGCTGGGGAAGTGGAGCAGAACCGGTCATACCTCTTACATTGGTAGTGTTAGAGGCGGCTGCCAGAGACAGGACGTCCTGCAACACTGGTAGTGCCAGAAGAAGCCGAAGTGGGAGGATCTACATGAGCCGTTCAAATTAGGAGTGTTTGTAACACTGAGCCAAACTAATCCATGTGGTGGTCCTAATCGTCCAATCTGGAGAAAATATTATAACTGAGAGGAATACAGGAATACAGGACGGGGAACACAGCTCAGGAAAGTGACCAGGGGATTACAGGCTGATATCACCCAGTCCCCGCCCTACTCTGGACCAATCAGTGAGCAGTATGGGTGGAGGAATGTATTTAGTGTTAATGACCCACCTGTGCTGATCTCTGTAGGAGTGTCCTCCTCTATAAATGTCCCCGTTATTCCATCCTCCTCCATAGACTGCTGATCATCCCTCACATACGTCTCTTCTTCTGATTTAACCTCAAATTCTATATCGATTGGATCTCCACTCTAAATCAAGAGAATGAGAGAAAATATCATCTGTAAGATATAAGATTTATTATTGTGACATCACATAAAAAAAAAATACAAGCATTGTCTCCATGTGTCCATCCTACCAACCTTGTAACAGTGGGGGATGGTGTGACCTTCCTGTGTGGAGTCCCGGGAATACAGAGGATGGGGACATCTCTCTGGTGGGTTCCTGGTATTAGGTGGCTGCATCATATCCTTGTGTCCTTCTGAAAACTCCTCCATCACTCCATACTCCTCATCCTCCTCTTTATACTCTTCTTTTACAACAACATTATCCTTGGTGCTTTCATTCTGAAAGATATAATAAAATACTTGTTGTAACAAACACGCTTGTATATGAATCACAACTCCCGATATTTGTTCCTCATCTACCTGATGATGTTTTGTGTAGTTGTGATCCTCCTGTGTGGAATCCCGGGAATACAGAGGACGGGGACATCTCTCCGGTGGGTTCCTGTAGCTGGATGACTCCACCATGGTGTCCTGGTACAGATCTTTGTGTTCTTCCTCCATCACCCCATCCTCATCATCCTCCTCTTTTATCTCTTCTTTAACCTCAACTTCAGTCTCTCTCAGGTTTCCACTCTGAATATATAATAAAAATGACATCAATGGTAACAATGTAGATAATGTACAGATCCTAATGATACTATCAGTGATTGTTCCTCATCTACCTGATGATGGTGGGGGATGGTGTGATCTTCCTGTGTGGAATCCCGGGAATACAGAGGACGGGGACATCTCTCTGGTGGGTTCCTGGTATTAGGTGGCTCCATCATATCCTTGTGTCCTTCTGATAACTCCTCCATCACTCCATACTCCTCATCCTGCTCTGTAAATTCTTCTTTTACAACAATATTATTCTTGGGGTTTTCATTCTGAAAGATATAACAAAACATTCATTGTAACAAACACGCTTGTGTGTAAATAAGAACTACCAA